>JAOBSW010000368.1:217500-219243 GCA_026214975.1 Gentiana macrophylla
GAGGCTTACTCTTCCTTTTCAAAACCCGAGAAGTGCTCACTTGAAACTATTCAATCAATTTAAAAAGTTTGCTAATTATTTTATTACTATACCCCTAATCAGGTTTACTTCATTGCTTTGGAATTCCTTTCTTTTGATAGATACCTATGGATTCTAGTTAAAATAATATAAAAATAGAATAATTAGAACCCCTAAGACATAAGAATAAAATGATTCTTTTCAAATTGATCAAAGCAAAACTATATTAATATTAAATAAATAAACTGGGATGATATATGGCAATTCCATACATGGAATTACTATCCTATAACATACACGAAGATAATATATTTAATCTATAATTATACTAATATGTAGATCGTATGGTAGAAAGATTCATCTATTTCTTTCTACTATGCAGTTTCTATACTGGATACTAGGAGGAATTGTAGTCGTCTTATTTCAGTTAAAGTTTAAGACGCGAAATGCGTTTTCAGTTTATTTTTCGTGAATTCTTGAATTGAAACTAAGTTTACTCAGTTTAAGTCAAATTAATTATTTTGACTGACTGTTTTACATAAATGATAAGTAAAAGGCGGTAGGAATTAAAATGAATAGTGCAGTAGCAATAAATGCAAGAATAATGACTTCCATAATATAAATAAAAAATCAAATTTAACAATATGGCCCGGATTTAATCCCACTTAGAGATGACAAGCCTCCTTTCAATTCAATGGATGATTACCTCTCGATGGTTTGAATCGAATCAATATCATGAATAACAATATCTGAATTCTAAATGAATTCGTCGTCAAAAATGGAATAGTATAACATAGGGAAGTTCGTTTAATCATACCGAATCCCAACTTAGATTCTGATCTAAAAAAAGCCCTTTTTATCATTCATTTCTGTTCTTTTTTTGTGTATTACCTTGCATCTCCATGTATAATTATCCGATGAAGTATCATATGATCACCCTTCCCCATTATTAACGGAGTTTCAACACTCAACTAAGAAAAAAACTCCTCCAAAAAAATGAGGATTCTATTCCATATCCATGAATCTGGAACAATCGATAAAACACCTCCTCGTCTTTTCTTAGAAATACTTACTACAGTGCCAGCACTAATCGGACTAACCCACTAACATATTCTTTTGCTTGGACGAAGTAAGAAAAATAGAGTTTTGAAAGAATTTGTGTATTGATTAATGTATTTCGTCGATCCGACAGGACTGACGGGGCTCGAACCGCAGCTTCCGCCTTGACAGGGCAGTGCTCTGACCAATTGAACTACAATCCCCAGAAATAAATAGGCGGTCTACCAGAAATTTGGATTCTTTTTATCTCCGTATCAGTATTTTGTTTTGTAAGGAGAGTTATACCCCATGGTAGATTAGCGAATTTTTGGGCCGAGCTGGATTTGAACCAGCGTAGACATATTGCCAACGAATTTACAGTCCGTCCCCATTAACCGCTCGGGCATCGACCCACAAAGAATCACTTTTAGGCTTATTGGTAATCCATGATCAACTTCCTTTCGTAGTATACCCTACCCCCGGGAAGTCGAATCCCTGCCTCCTTGAAGAGATGTCCTGAACCACTAGACGATGGGGGCTACTTGCATAACCGCTATCATACTATGATTATAATATAAATATTTTATATATTGTCAATATAATGGAATGTTATGATTAAATAATAATAGAATGCTATGATTAAATAGCAAAGTTTTTCACCTTTTACCTAATTGTAGAGAATCTTTT
>JAOBSW010000372.1:0-206212 GCA_026214975.1 Gentiana macrophylla
CAAAAATACGATCATGCAACATCAAGAATTGAGGATCCAATTAGGCGATGCAACCCATCAAAACCACAAGGACATGTTCTCCCGATCTAAGGAAATAGTGGAGTGTGTGAGTGAATATTCTTCAAGCTTGCTATCAACTAACGATCATCAAATCATGCAAGCCTTACTCAAAACATGCAACCCTAAGCTTAGGAATGGGATCAATCTCCATTAATGAAGTACTCGGAATCAAGGAACTAGGTCAGGTGTAGTTGACAAATCGGCTTGTAACGTTCTGTGCTAGGGTAGTGGCAATTTGAAAGAGAATACAAGGATAATCAAAATAATAAGGCAAGATAGCAAGAATCCGCACATTCTCCTTCCCGACACCAATCTTCCAATTTAGCCACTTTCTATCCTTACGTCACTTAGGTTCTTACAATTCGCTTCAAAATTGCCTTCAATGACTCATTATTTAACTATGTATTTACAACTTGTAGCTTCTTTTTATTTGTGTTTTTGATTTGTTAGAAGCTTTTATTCGACTCTTGGAATATGTACAAAATAAAGAGATTTTTTTTTCACCAATGGTTTCCAAACCGAACTTCATAACATGTCCTCTCAACCTGTTAACACTCTCATCCAACTCTTAGTTGCCAACCACCGCTCTCACAATTATTAGACCCTTGCTATGCTTGCGGGAGGCCAAAGGAATGTAGAACCAAAATTTCGGCTAAAAAGGTTATTGTATGAGGCTAAGTACGAACGGCTAGCTCGAGTGGGGTCTCACCACTCTACAAGGCTAAGATGGGGACAGAAAGGGAAATTCACGTTCAGGTAGGTCATTTGGCTATGGTTGAGTCAAAGTAATGTCAAAAATCGTCATCCCTATTCCAATTCCAAGCCCCCGTTATTTGTCTCAAATGAATAGCATTCATAAGTTCAAGTTGCAAGCTAGAGCGTGCATGCACAATTTCATGGATAGTTGTTTATTAACAAAGAAAATCAGAATATACGTACACAGCGGATCACACTACCAACAAAGATTAGTGAATAACATGTACCTATGTTCCATCAGAGTTACTCATTTTATTGAAATGCTCACTCTATCAATTACAGGATCGTAATTTATGCCAAAAGATAATTTATGTAGCTCCAAATTTCGAGGATGATCAAGGCTAAGGTTTTTCTTAAGCAATTAACGGCGTTGTTAGACTAATCAGATCTCACTCCCCACTTACGAGCTTGCATTGCCAATGCGAAGTGAGTAATGACAAGACGATTAGTGGAAACAACGGGAATCAAGATGAGCAAAATAGAGAAAATGACCATGAGCAAAACTAGGCAAAATCTGGAAATTTTGAAGGGCCTTTTGGCGACGCCGAAGAAAAATGGTGCACGCTAAAAACACTATTGCTATATGAGAGAGTTTGTCTGTGAAAAGTGACGCATGCCAAAACAGGGTTGGCGCACGCCATTCCTGAATACAAGAGGAATGGTGCATGCCAAAACACTCTAGCGTAGGTCAGTAGTGCAGAAAGATCATGAAAGGGAGGGTTTTCATGCAGAGGGGTTAAAAGAAATGGATATGTACAGTGGCATGATAATCAAAACAGGTAAATAAACAAAGACAAATATTTTACATTATTGGAATGAAACAGAAATTGCAAAAGCATTGTTTAGAGGCATCAAGTGGAATTGAAACAAAGATTCAAAACAACCAGCATAATAGAAAACTAGAAAAAACACTCGACCAACCAAACCAACCAACAACCAAACATACGAACTAATCAAACTCGACATCATCCACGACATCGGACTCGTCAGAAGACGGAGGAGCACCAGGCATGTCCCTCGGAGCAAGGCCACGACGCAGCGAATCGGACTAGTAGAACTCATCCCAAGAGTAGGTGGGAACTCGGACCATGCAAAGATGAGAGATCAGCCACGCAAAGGGAATGAAGGGTAAGGTGCAAGTAGGTTGAGCATAGGACCATGCAGCTTGTTGAATCAACTTACCCCAATTAATGTACACCTCACGCCTGATGGCGTAGAGCAAAAGCAACTCATTGTCATCAAAGACTGGAAATTGTCTCAGTGGGAAGAATGCGGTTGTTGACAAAATGCTTCCATGCCCGTGATTTCAGGAGAAAGAGTAGCAACCGAGTAGTTTGCACGAGGACCTTCCCATCCCGGAAAAGCGCAGCGATAGCAAAGTGGAGAGATGAGCCATGAAACTACCAATGTTGGATAGGTTCCACTTGACCTCATAGTGTTGATGGGATGCAACGGTGGTGGAAGAGAGGTGAAAATCATTATTGATATCCATCCAATGAAAGGGCACCTCAATCCCACCTAACCATGACCGAATTATAATTAGACCGCTCTTCGTGCTCAAGTGGACAACATGGCGTAGAACTCACGAACAACAGTCTCGTTGATCCGTCCATGGGGTGGTGCGACCAAACGATTCCATCCTCCCCACTCTATGCGATACTCAGACAAGTCTTTAAGCTTCATGTAGTTAACTCCCCGTTCCAAAAGGATAGGGCGACGGTTGAAAAGCTCGATGTAGTTGTGCACAGCGTCGGCACCAGCCACCCATTACCCATCAAACCCTAACTTTTTTTATTATAATTCCACCCTTTCCTCTCCAAACTCTCCCACCTTGCTATTGCTGATGCTCTAAGGATCGGTTGGAGTTTATGTGTTCCAGGACAATGAGTACTCAATTAGTGATACGGTTTTTCTCAAGTTGAGTCGTATAAGCAGACCTTCTTGCCTCTCAAGAGAAATCTAAAACTCCCTGCTAAGTATTTTGGCCCGTATGAAATTATTAGAAGAGTGTGACCAATAGCCTATAAATTACCCCCTCACGGCATCATCCAAACTCCAACCCGCTTTCCATGTTTCTATCTTCAAGAAAAACATAAGGGCTCCCTATCAATCCTAGCATGCAGCTCCCAGTTACTATAGATGATGGCCAATTCGTGGCTTTCACATAGAAAGATATATGAGATTCGTTCAGTTAAGAGGAGAAGTGTTGTTGTGGCCAATGCATTTTTTAAGTGGATGAGTCTGTCGGGAGACTCAGGACCCCTGATTTGCATGCTTTATTTGATTTTATTTTATTTTAGAGGAACTTTATTAGTCTGAGTACATTAATTTTACTATATTTTTTTTTGCCTTTATTTACGATATAGAAAAACACTTTATTCGGCATGATATTAAATACAATTCAAACATGTTTACTGAAAATCTATTCATAGACTAAAAACAAATATGAATCAACTCATGTATAGATACCGCTATATCATAGCAGGAAAACCCAACCATGTATATTGCAGAGATGGTTCTTCTGCACAAAAAACATCAAGGAGAAAAAGGCAACAACTAATATTCACACAAACATTTAGCAGGAGCTCGACACGCCTTCCTCCTTGTGGCCGCATAGCCACAAGGCCCGCGACTCTAGATTTAATATGAACACGGCAATGGATTCAAAAGAAAAAACAAAATAGAAATCCAGCAAAAGCAGGATCCAGAAGACCACGTTTTCTTTTCTTTTTTTTCTTTTATGAAGGAGAGGTACCACATATTCAAACCTGGTTAACAACTATGTACCTAAAGAAAATTCAAAAAGCCCCTAATTTTTTCAAAAGCCGGGATTTTCTACAATGTAAAGAGCACCAATCAAGTCACCGACTCTGTGAATCAATCATACATCCCTTCGTTCTCCCATACGTCTACAAGAAAGTCCACCAATTCCTGTGAAGTTGAAATATGTGGCAAAGATTAGGTAATAAAATAAGTAAACAAATAAACTATATGAAAGGACTTACAGCAAGAGGAACAGGCTTTGGAAACGGTTTGTTGCTTTCGAATAAACAGTCATACGTTGCACTCCAACTGCAAAGCCAAAACTTTTTAGGGATGCAATGACAGAAATTTGCTGAGAAAGATGAAAGGGAAGTGATAAATAACCAATCTTTAACTCAGCATAAATACACAACAGATCAACCATAAAAAATGCTACAAAAAAAAGATAATATTGTTCTTTCAAAAGACTGTAGAGCAAAACTCTACTATCTAGAATCAAGTTTAAAATCAATAAGTAAAAGGGAAGGGAATCCGGTGTGTGGTCCAATGAAGGGATTAGCACTTAAACTTTATGTGCACAATTTTTGCGGCTCGAACCTGTGACTTTGGCGATAACTTTACAGTCAATAAGTAGCTTGAATATTCTCTGCCAGTTTCCTCACACCCACTTTTAAGACTAAAAAGGATAAAGGCTAGAAATTGTATTACCAGGTTGAACAGGGAAAAAAAATAATCACTACATGCTTCAGGAATACTGGGAAAAACCGCCGATCCACAATTATCACCATAACCCTCCCTCTCACTCAGACTAAAACTGATTTCAAATCTGAACCAATTATGCCCTCTTCAGTGGTCATCGGGACATAGGTCAACCGTCTTTTCCTTCGACAGTAGCTCCACTATCGATTGGAAGCTGGTGGTCATTGGCCAACCTTTTGAGCTTGAATGACCTCCTCGAGGTCCTTTTCTCAGGCTCCTTTGAGCCAGAAATGGTTTCCTTGGACAGAGTTGGCAGGGAGCGCGATGCCAATGAAAGATGTCTCTCTTTCTTACATCTCTCCGTCTAGAGCTGAGATCCCACTAACAATCTTCCCTGATGCAGTCTCATATGAACTACAAAGTGGAAGAATGCTATTGTGGGTTGCTTCTCTTTCTTTTCCCGATTATGCAGTAGTTCACAATGGGAAGGTGGGGAAGACATGGGTTAATCAAGGTTCAAAGGTTGATATAGGTGCTTTCTTGAGTCCGAGGAGGCAAAGTTGGATGCTTTGGAGCAATTTCCAGTCATGGGCTCCTAATATGGTTCTGGACAGGATTGGCCAAGGTCCCGGCGTGGATTCCCCTCTAGAGTCTTTGTCTGCAATGTTTCACTCCTAAATAGGTTAAGATGGCTAGCATGATTAGATGCCCTTTTTATGATACAAATGCACCACTGCTCCCAGACACTATTAAGATCCAAAATGAATTTGGTGAAATAATCAGTCAAATAGTTACTTATGAACGGCTTCCACCCATGTGCTGCCATTGCGAAGCTTATGGACATACTGTTGTTAAGATGTGAGAGGTTGAATCCTGGCTCAAAATTCGATGGCAGACTAGTGAGTGGGGATTGTAACCCTATTTTTCCATAGGAGGCTAGGGTCAATCAGTCCAGAAACATAATTTTGATGATTCAGAGAGATGATAGCTCTTTGGTTGAGGATTATAAGATGTTCTAAAGGAGATCCAATTATACAAGCGACTTATTTTTTTTGCTGAGGATGAATACCAAGCTGCTTATGTTGACCATCTGCATATGTTATCTGGGGTTTTGAGGGACTTTCTGACTTCTCCAGTGTAGAACTAATCAAAGCTGTCCTTTTCTACATGACATCTGAAACTGCTCCAGGACCTGACACTGCTACTTTTTTAAGGCCATCTGCCAGTGATAGGCTTGGAGTTTATGTAGGTTGGTAGGCAGTTCTTCTAACATAACCATATGTAGTTCTGTACTAGCCCTTAAATAGTAATCTATTTTCTTAATCACTAAGAAGAAGGGGGATGTAAAGATGACAGATTTAAGGGGGCTCATTTCTTGTTGCAAAGCGCTGTACAAGTGCATCACCCAAGTCTTAATTAACAAACTAATCAGTGTGATTTTTCCTTTGATCAGCCCAAAACAAGTGGCCTTTATCAAAGGTAGATCCGTTGGACATTGTGCTAATTCAAAGGATTACCGATGGTTAAGGGTCCGGTCACATGTTCCTTAAAATGGATCTTATGGAAGCGTTTGATACTGTTTCTTGGGACTTCCTTATGCATGCTTTGAAGAATATGAGCTTCCCAGATACTTTTACACTTGGATCTAGCTATGCAAAAGCAGTGTTGCCTTCTCTACCAACTGTAACTATTCATTGGTCGGATGTTTCCACAGCTCTAGGGGATGAAGTCAAGGGAATGCTATTTCCACTTATCTAATGGTTGTGTAGAATTTAGAGAAAAGAGAGATAGAAATGGGAGAAAACTGTTGTATATTGCTTAGAACTCTCATCGGGTAGGATAAGAGAGATATTACATATATAGAAAAGCCTCCAACGGCTAGAAAAACAAAACAGACCCACAACCAACGGCTAGTGTACAGTAAAAACAGTTTTACTACACTTAGCTGAGATTAGACCACTACAAGGGTACTTGGGATCAGAGGACAAGCTTATTAACACTAATTAAGGCTATTACACACGGATATTAAACACAGGTTGTATATCGTTTGGGGAAGGCTTCACTGTTAACTTCTGGGAAAGTGTCTTCATGTTGTCCAAATGAACCTTGAAGTAGATTGAATAAATTCTTGCAGGCTTCCTTGGAGTGATGCATACTTGAATGCAAAGAAAGCAAAAATGAGATGGAAAGACATTTGTTGTCTCGTTACTCAAGGGGGGCAGGGATTGTACAGATTGACCCATTTGAAACTGATTTGGAAAATATGTCTAGAATAGGAGTGAATAAGGATTCGCTGGGTGCACACACAGCATTCTAAAAAGGGAATCTTTTTTCTGGAATGTCATTCTTACATCGAATGACACAAGCCCGTGGTGTAGATGTCTTGATCTAAGAAACCTGACTCAACACTGTATTTCCACTTTACTGAGAAATGGTATGCCTACAAGTTTTTGGCTTGATCTTTGACATTCTTTTTTGCAGCTACGGGGTATCCTGACTAATGGGCTGCTGACCGCACTGGTACTGTTGCTCACTTTATTCGGGAAGAGTTGGAAGTGGCCAAAGGGGAGGCTTGAGGAGTTGAGACGATTTATTGCCAATACCCAAGATTTTATCTTCACAATGGAATGTGCTCTGAGTTTAAACATGGAAATAAGAAAAGTTGGGTAGTGACAGCTCGTCTGGCAAAAGAAAACGGTGCCTAGATACAACTTTATTTGGCTAGAACAGAGATTAAGCATGTTAATTAGACTTAATTAGGGTGTGGTTCACTCAAAATCATGTGTAATGTGTATGAACAATTATGAGACCATTGACCATTTTTATTTTCCTGCTTGTATTGTACACAAATCTGGCAAGATCTGGTGAAGAACATGGAGCTGCAGCTTGGTGTGGACTAATGGGATGAGGTTCTTGATTGGTTGTGTTCTCCAGATTCACCTACAGGTTCCTGGTGTGTGTGTTGATTTTGAGCTTTTATGTGGTTATCTACATTGTTTGGCAGGAGATGAATAAAATTATTTTAGTTCAAGGCCTCCCCTGTTTTTTCTTGTTGAAGCATTCAAAACCATTTGGCTCTATGTTTCTAAGTGGAGATTAGTGCTTAAAAATAGGCTGAATTTGAGATTCACTATTCAAACTGTCTAGATCTTCGCATTTTTGACAAAAACTAGGCCTCTTGAACATTTCTGTTGGTAAGGTGTCTTTGTTCTTCAAACTGGACTGTAACGCTTGATCATTTATAATAAAGAAAATCACTTATTCAAAAAGAAAGGGGAAAACACACCATAACTCCCTAAGAATTCGGTTCACTACATCATAGCGAAGAAGAGTCCTGTGACCAGAAGCGGAGATAATTTTCAGACCATCCTCTTGGAATTTTCAAAGGGGTAAGCAAAACAAAAGAAGTTACAGATTTCATGCACTAATAAGCAGAACCAATTCGCAAGCTCCAGGGAAACCAAAAAAAAAAATCCAAGAATCACAAGCAAAGTGGAAGGGCTTAAGCAAAATATAAGCACGGATTCCAATAATTTGACTATAAAACGTCATATCGAATGCATAAGAAACTGAATATCAATAAAAGAGGAAATGATTAATCTCAATAAAACAGTCACCATGTAAAGCATAATTCTACAGCATATACAAACTATGCATATGAGCATATACTGCAGGATTAGTTATTCTAGGTGATTCAGACAATGACGCAGAATATAGCAGAGCAGCTCTCACCACTCAGTCATTTGTAATGTAAAATACTTCCAATTCACTGACTCCCGTCCTTAACACAATACAACCAAGAGCAACCCAAACAAATAAGAATTAAATCACCTCACAAACAATTTATAAAAACATGATATGTTACCTCAACTTAGGTTCACGCGAATGCTGCACTGCTGGTGTCTGAGGTTTTCTACTGTCTATCCACTTATCTCTGGTCTGGTTCCAAAGCAGAAGGCCTGTAACTAAAACCCGTGAACATGAAATAGCATTAACAAAAAATCAACATGCAAATGCTGCCAGTTAAAATAACTTGCCCTGATTTACAAACTCAGCATTGGCATTTGAGTTCCCAATGCCATGAGTATCATACATCTGAGTTGAATTACTAATTGATGAAATACTTCCTACTGACTGAACAGTGCTGTTGTCCATGTCACATGTGCTCGGTGTCCAAACACTCTCGGATAGTCCAAGATTTAATTCTTTTGGAGCTGCTGGAGCGTCAGGATATTCCTGTTTTACAGTCGTGTCAACTGAAGAGATTAGTTCTGACTTGAGAGGAGATCCAATACAACCACTGCTCTGCAACCAAAGATGTAGCTGGTTCTGTAAAACTGTGAATAACACAAATCAACATCATAAGGAGAAAAACTAAATACAATCGAAATTGTCTTCCTCTAGAATATTTTGTCTTGGGGCGAACCATAAGAGGCAAGAGCACAAGCACCAATTGACTCCATCAAGCTAATATTTACCAGTCCCAAATATATTGGCTAAATGAGAATAGACATTAGAGCAGACTCCCAATCGAACACAAACATTATGCAAGAAACGAAACTTCAATCCTAATCAAGATAGTCAAATTACACATAAAAAGAAACGTTGAACAAACTCAAGACAGATTTAAGAAAGGAGCAAGAAGTTTTTTCCCATTTATTCAGACGAAACTGAATGCGATTCAAAGAGCTTACAAACACATATCAATGTAAAATTAGAGATAAAAACTGTCAGTGCTACCAGGAAGTCTTTTACAGAAAGAAACTCGGATGCAGAAAGGGAAAAGGAAACCATCATGAGGGGTTAAAACGAGTACTTTATAAACCTTCAATGAACAGCATCAAGTTGAAGATTATGCCGAAAAGACTAACAATACTATGGAATGCCAAAAGGACTAACATGACTATGGAATGCCATAATAAATCCCTAAATCAGGTGCATTACCTGATAAGGTCATGAAGACATTCTCTGTTAAAACACATAAAGCACACACGTTCTCCAATGGTTATGTTAAAAACTAATTCAAGCAATAATAACATCCAAAAAAAACTATCAACACTGGAAGTCAACCATGTTGAAATGGTAATCCATCAATAACAGTCAACCCTACAAAGCACCAAAACGGTAGTGCAAAACTATATGCATTTCCATTAGGTCATTCATATCCAACCCACCCTGATCATCTTAACAGATTTCACTATCCCGCCTGAGAGTAAAAACCTGATTCCGTCCTTGATTTCCTTAATACCTAACTACGAGGCCTTTATAACTGTCAGGTGAACGATTAGAACTTTCTAGTGACTGAATCGATGTTTTTCCCAAACAATACAAAAGCAAATTGAAACAGCAGAGAATTCTACCCAGTACTGGAGTCGACAAGGAAAAATGCACTAGTTCAAGTCAACAATTTTATTCAGCCATTAGTAATGTAAGTTAAAATTTGATCAAAATGGAGCATCCTCGAGGAAACCGTCAATCCAACAACAATTCTACGTTAGCATGATGGGAATGGGGAAAAAAGATTGAAAAGAATAACGTACCCCATGCAAGCAACGAGATGAAAAATCCAAGCTACAACAGTTCAGATGCGAATCGATTTCCGCAACATAAACGTCTACTGGAGAAAAATCAACAGACACATAGCCTTGCAAATAGAAAATCCAACACCAGGAAAAAGAATAATTTTATTAGATAAAATGAACCAAGAAAATGAGTAATTGCGGGGGTAGTAGACGGATTTTAGACCTGATATAGGAAGCGGGATCAATTGCAAAGGGAGAAATATGCAAGTCTCTCTGCAAGTTACTTCTTTTCGTAACTGATCGGCAATTCACAATAAATTCCAACACCGAGACGCTTTATGCCCTCGACGGCCGGGTCCTGGCCGTTGTGGAAGAAATCGTTGATCAAGTCGATGCTGAGCTATGATGCACCGACACTTCAATATGATCGCCGTGCGCCGTGTCCGACATAAGATACGATACGACACGTTCCGACACCGTGTCCGACACATGTCGGCTGATTAAATTAATATTAAAATTTTAAATATCCGACACGTTTGCGACACACCGTTGACATTCTCCGACACGGCACGACACTCCCCGACATTCCTGAACCGAATTTTTTAATTTTTTTCTTTGTTTAATTTTTTTCAATAGAAACGCTAAAATACCCGATTTTCATTTTTATAATAATTAAATAAATAATAATAGGATCGTTTTTATATGCTTTTTGTTGATAAATAATTATTTTTACAATTTATAATATTTTAATGTCAATCACAATTTCTTTTAAGACAGGTATAAAGTAGAATATATATTCTACAGATATTCATGTAGAGTTTATGTAATACATATCTTATTTTCTAAATTTTTTTTCAGATTTATATATATATATATATATATATATATATATATATATATATATATATATATATATATATATAAACGTGTGTCAAGCGTGTCGTGTTTTTAAATTTTGGAATTAGCCGTATCGCCGTATCCTTGTCGCGTCATGCGGCGTGTCCATGTCCGTGTCCGTGTCTGTGCAACATAGATGTTGAGGCTGCCTCACTACTGGCTTAGAGAAATGATTATGGGTGCCTTTAAAGGCACCACACTTTTTCTACCATGAGCACCACAGTAGTGTGAAAAAAAAAAGTGACCGTGGCACCACATACTAAATTTTTTAATGATAAACCTACCAATTACACCACACCTATTAAAATTCAAAATTCCTATCTTCAGATTATTTTTACTGTTTCCAATATTTTTTTTTACAATAACATCCTTTCACACATTTTTCTCCTCAACCTTCAACCACCATCTTCTCCACCCTCCAACCATCCACATCACCATTTCCACCACTTCTTAGTTCTTACCATAAAAAAAAAAAAAAAAAATCACCATTCTCTTCCAACCCATCAATTAAATCCACATTCATCCTAAAATCGACAAGCAAACGATGATAGTTTCCAAAAATGTTTTGAGAAAAGAAAAAGAAAAATACAACCACGCTCCTCGCTCCGCGAAGTTTTCTCAAGCTTCCAACTCCCTCTGTTTTGTTTTCTTCACCCAATAGGCTTTTTTACTGAAACAATAAAACTTATAATTGAATTTTGATCCATTTTTTCCCTATTAAAAATCTTTTGAGTTTGATTCTTCTTTATGCCGAATTCATTATCCGACTGGCGGGGCGGTGAGGGGTGGCGGCTGGTGTGAGGTGGCGGGGGTGGCGGGATGAAATTTACCCTTTTGCTGAAAGTTTTAATGAAAAAAGGAACGGGGAAGGAGAAGGAGGAAGGGGGCAGTGGGGTTGGGTTAATGGCGGCTGAGGTGAGATATGGAAGATGGGTTGAGGAGGGGTGGCAAGAAAAGGGGCGGCAAGGCTGGTGGAGGTGCCGGGGTTGGTTGAGAGTGGTGGCTAAAAAGAAAATAGGAAAAAATAGGGTTATATGTATAGTTATTTTGTTATAGTGGAAGATTTAACATATGTGGTGTCTTAAGTAAAAATGACAACATAATAATTATATCGTTGCAGACATTGGGTATATATAAAATTGGCTGTGGTGCCATGAGTGGATTAACATATGAAGGTGTGGTGCCCATTAATTTTGGTGTAAAGGTAAAAGAAAGTGTGCATGCTTTTAAAGACACCCATGATTATTCCACAGCAAATTTGTACAATGTCTCAACATTTTTTTTCATCATTGATTTTTTTTGGAAAATATTTGAATCAATAGGTCCACATCATAATCAATGGTCTAAAAATATGTTGTGGAACTTGCATTATCACTCCTCGGTGGCTGATTAGTGATTGGTATAAGTATGTTTAGGCGTGAAATGTAATGTTTTTCATTCCTATGACATTTTTATTAGGCGTAAGTCGAATAAAAATATGTATGTTTATTAGGTAATGGAATAACAATTCTTTCCAAGAAAACGCGTGAACTTCCTTGTGCTAGATACTCGCCGCCACGAAATAGGCTTCACCGCTGGCTTGGGCTTTTTTTCGCAAATTTTGTGCCGACTTCACTTCCGGACTTTCTCAGGCCTGGTTTTTCTACATTTCAGCTCCATATCTTTTTCCTTAACACTCGCAGTACTTTGTTATCTGCAAATAATTCAAAAACACACAAAGTACTACTAATTTTCGGGAATATTTAAATAGCTCATGTTTTGCAGCTGGAATGACTAAGTTTAGCTCATAATAGGTATAAAGTTGATGCCTTATTTTATACGAATTCAGCAGTCATCAACTTTTATAATACAATTCTCTTTGATATTTGTTGGTCCCGTGAAAAAACCTAGATCAAGTTTAGAGGAGTGAATAAACTTGATACTTAAATTTATTTTTTCTAGAGTTTAAAACTTAGTTGACAGACTAGTCTGCTGACTACTCAGCTCATCTATGTTTTATGCGGCAGATAAATTAAATCCTTTTAAATTGTTGTTCTTAAACTGAATGTACTGGGTGCTTGATACTCAATAGTGTTGTGTTAAGCAAGAAGCAAAATAACTAAGTACTGAAAGTAAATGCAGGAAAGTAAAGTGCACAAATAAAATAGACAAAGTTTATAGTGGTTCAGTGGTGTAATTATTTAGTCCACTCTTCTCATGTGATATTGGAGGTAATTCACCATTGTTCTTGGTTACATAGATACAATAGATTTTTCAAATGATTGTCCTTGGATGATTATTCACAGCTTCACAATCTGAATAATCAGTCTTTCACCGTTGTCTATGCTGCTTCACTAAAGTTGTTCTACTGTCCTTGGAGGGTAGTATTGTTGAGTATTTTGTGGTTATACTTTTGTGTTAATTAATTTTCAAAAATAACATTTCCCTCGTTAAAGCTTTTATAAGTACTTTACATTATATGTGTTGGGGTTTATTGTTTTTGAACTGCACCATATACATGATTATATTTGTGTGTTATGTGATTTATTTAATTATATTTTTATATGTCACACTAACAAGCCATGAAATCATAGACCTACATCATATGACAATTTTTGTGATTATTGATTTTTGTAGGAATTAAGAAATTAATTAATTAAATTAAATTAAATTTTCAATTTACTGGATAAATTAATTGATTAGTTAATTAAAGTGTTGCTGGACCAGAAATAATATAAAGACTTGATGATCCTTTTAATAAAAGCCTTTTTATCCTATTGAGTCCAGCCCGATTTTTCAATCTTTCAAACTCCTTACCTGGCCTATGATCATTTCATCCGCTTTTACCCGTTCCTTATATGAATTGCGATCCTCTTCCGTGGTGTGCTGTGAGCTCGAAACGGCGTCGTTTCGGGCTGCAGCGACGCCATTTCGAGCGTGATTTTGTTTTTTTGTCGGAACCAAATGGCATCGTGAAGAGAGTTTGAGAATGTGTTAACACAAGAGTAAACTTCAACTTATCTTTTATTCATTGATAATGTGGAGTATATGTAGATTAATTGAGGAGTTTGAAAGGTCCTAGACAAGATAGTGACCTTTCATGTAAAAAGTAAAAGCTATAAACGAGGCTAGATGCTTTTAGTCTCTTACATAATAAATGTCTATGACATAAAGTGAACTAGAGTAAAAGCTATGTCTATGAATAGAGTTTGACATATTAATTGTTTATATGTACTACAATTAATATGTCTCTTTATAAATAAATAAAGTGTACATGTAAAATCCGCACATGAGTTCAAGAGGTTCAAGATTACTTTGAACCTCACAGACTTATCAAGATGTTGAATATTGCCACACCCCCTCAAACTGGTCAGATATGTTGATGCACCAAGTTTGCTACTTAGTCTCGCTTTGAACATGAGAGAGGTGGAATAGCTTTGGTGAGAATATCTCGCATTTTGGTCTGGTTGAGGAACATCTTGAGCTGGATAATCTTGGCATCAATCTTTTCCTTTAGGAAGTGTCCATCAATGTCCACATGTTTTGTTTTGTCATGATGGATCTGGATCCTCGCCATGCATAATCTTTGAGTGATTATCACAAACAGAGTGTGATAGGTTCTGTCAAGAGGTCTTTGAAGTTCGAAGAAGTACTCTTTTGAGCCAAAGAGCTTCACAAATGCCTAAGACAAGTGCCCCGAGTTCACTTCAAGATCGCTTCTAGACACGTGAGAGGTTGTTTTTGCTCCTCCAGTAACAAGATTGCCCCATACATAGTGAACAGTGAGTCTTGTGGTCGACCTTCATCTATGTGGCATCCAAACCTAATCAAGATCAGTGTAGATCTTGATGGATCTATCGCCAGACTTGGTGAAGTGTAACCCTTGGCCAGAGTAGACTTCAAATACCTCAAGATTCTATTTTTATCGCATCCCAATGTTGCTCAGTAGGGCAATGCATGAACCGACTAACCAGATCGACACCATATGCAACATCAGTCTTGTATGGGAGATGTAGATGAGTTTCCTTACAAGCCTTTGATATTGTTCTTTCCTCGACAAAGAGTTGTCACCCATGTAGCGTGGTATGACCTGGGTCTACTGGGGATATAGCGAGTTTGCACCCCAAAGATGCCGCTTTCTTCAAAGAGATCCAAGACATATTTCCTTTGGGAGACAGTAAATGCCTTTCTTTGCTTCTTTGCTACTTCCATGCCAAGAAAATATTTGAGAAAACCCAAGTCTTTCACCTGAAACACCTTTGCCAAAGCAGAGTCTTCAAATGTTGGATCTCAAGAGAGTCATTGATAACGGAAAATTCACACGATTATTTTTATAACTTTTCACCCGCTTCGATATCATTTTGAGCACTTTTGTATCATTTCTAGTCTTTAATTCCTAAGTTTCATAAAAATATATAAGTAGTAACTATTATATAAAATATCGTATTTTTATCGTGTTTTTACTAGTTTTTGTACCGGTTTAAGAACCGGAGTGTCGTGGTCGGATTTACGCTTGGTATTTTGGTGGTTCTTTGCGTGATTATACATTGACCAAGATTCCACGAACGACATGTTTTGAGTCTAAAAGATGTGTTTAGAGGATTAGAAGAAGATGCCACAAGTTTTACGAGTTCAAATGGATCAAATTATCTTACATACTTAAAACCAAAACCTGTTTTTCGACAGAGATTTGACCCAGCTTAGAGGCATTTTCAGGGGATGACTTCTTAATGAAAGTTGTAGATCTTCACATAAGATTTCCAACGCACTTTGAATCACGTCAATTGGAGTTCTACAACTCAAGTTATGGTCAATTGACTAATCAATTCGGATTAGTAGAAATCCCAAATATCTTCGTGAATACTGAATGGCTCATCAAAACGACATTTTCTGAAGAAGTTTCCTTCATAAAAGTTGTATATCTTCAAGAAAGATTTCCAATGGATTTTGAATCAAGTCAATCGGACTTTTACAACTCAAATGGTAGTCAAGTGGCTAATTGATTCAATTTCGTAAAATATCGAAAAACGCTCGAGGAACACGAGGTACTCAAGAAGACGTTTTCTGAAGAAGAGTCCTTCATGAAAGTTGTAGAGTTTCTCGAGACCGTAATTTTGGCATTTCGTTTGCAATTTTGGAGGTCTACAACTCAAGATATGAATTTTAGAAGTTTTATTCCAAAATATATAATTTTTATCCGAAAAATATAAATTAGGGGATGAATGTAATCATTGCACCTGTCTCAGATCGCCCCTACCCGGCCTAGACCTGCCCCTGACTTTGCTATATAAGGGGATGCAGAGAGCAGATCGAAGGAGATATAATATATACACCTTATATATATATACTCTGTGTATATAGATCTAACTCCCTCGCTTTTCTTTTAGTTTTAGTAAAGGCATTATGCCGAGAATAATTTAGTAGTAGTAGTATCGTTGTAATGCTCGGGAAATTATCGGAAGTTCACATTAAGTCGTTGTAATGTCGGAAGACTACGATCTCTAATCAATAGTTGTAATCGGGTAATTTTATTTATATATATATATATATAGATCTATTTCCATTTTCTTCCTCTTCTTTTTTATCTTATTCGGGCCGTATATATATATATATATATATATGTTTTGTATAAATTAATTAAAATACCGTTGTAATAGTATAGTTATCAATAGTTCGTTGTTTCGATCTTTCATTTACTTTTACGCATTTTACTTACGATTTTATTTACGCACTTATATATATATATATATATATATATATATATATATATATATATATATATATAGTATATTTACTTTTATGCAATTATATATATTATTAGCTATATAACTATATATCTATATATATAAATACATATATGTACTTATAAAAAATGAATTCGCTTTTACTTTCCGTTGTTAATATAATTTCCGTTAATCATTCCGTTATTATCGCCAAATGAATAGCTAAACGCATTTATAGTCGAATTATGTAAAACGAGTAAAACGCCCAAGGGGATTAAACGGGAGTTGTGTAAGCGCGTAAAATAATGTTTTAATGAGTAATCCACGCCCTAAAACTTAATCAACGCCTTTGAATTAAACTCGATCATTTAGTTCATCGTCACACATATCGAACCTATAAATGTATTTTGCGGTGAGATGGGAAAAAGGGTTTTGGGATCGCTATGTAGATTCGCCTAGTTGTTAGGACCGTTTCCAATACTGAGAGGTTTGTCATCGTTGTTCGAGCGACTCAAGAGCGAAATCATGTTAGGTTAATTGGTTTTCTAAAGGGAAAATTAATTAACTTCGCATAAGGTGTTGAGCGAGAGTTGTTCGAGATCTTAACACCGTAATTAGGAGTTGGCACCCGTGGATGTCGTTAAAATTATCGTGGAAAGGAAGGTTGGTTAATACACGCCCTTGTCAAGTCTTCCTCAGGGGTAAAAATAACTCGTTGGATCATAATTCGCTATACCTTTTAATAACTGTAACTACAACCGTTAGCTAATTTTTACTTTGCACTAGTGTAATATCTCTCCACCGCAATCTTGACCTAAACCAAGTTCTACGTCGACTTTGGTACTTAAACGTTGTTCCTGTGGATTCGACCTTGTTATCACTATACTACATCGTTGACTCGACACTCAGCCGGTTAAAGTTAGCGCTAGTTATTTTGCTATCAAGAAATTTTTGGCGCCGTTGCCGGGAACTAACGCTTGATATCTTGTAAGTTGACCCAAAGCCTGGGCTTAGGTCGCTTTTATTTTGTTTTCGTGTTGTTTCTTGTTTGTCGCTGAATGACTCAAGCTCAAAGAACCTCTCATCGAACCCATCCAAGAAATCGAAGCTTACGACGTCATCATAGAAATAGTAAGCGCCGAGGAGAAATCCTAGTCGCTAGTCCGAACCCTTTGTTCGAAGAAAGAGAGACATTAGAAAGATCACTTTCTAATTCTCTGCTGTAAATGGACGATATCATAACTAGACTAAACGGTAAAGATTCCATTGATGAACAGACTCTCACAGGGCAAACCTCAACCACTACTTGGTGGTAATGCAACAAGACTTTGCAAACTCCACCGAGGACCCTCGTCATGAATCATTGAGAGAAGAGAACACAGGCTACGCTCGGTTGGGATCCGCACAGTTTAATCAGAGGCCGTGGATTGGGACAAAGACAGAGGAGGACAAGATCCTCAGATACGCAGTAACTTCGCACCGAATTAGACCAAGAGACGGTAAATCGAGCATCGCGGATGCTTTGGAGAATCAAGGAAATCAACAGGGGTTCCAAAACCCCAGATAACCCGTATGATCCACCTCCACGGCAGCGCCGGTTTATCAAAGAATGTAGATGGCTCAAAGAAGCACAGTGGACCGAGGGTTTGTCGAGATTACGCCACTACCCCACAGAAGTTATAGGGCACAACCCAACCAGGTACCCCAATTAATGCGAATAACATGGATATTAAGCAAAATATTTTGAACATGTTGGGGAACATGCCTTGTTCCACGGGAAGTCGATCGAGAACCCGAACAGTTTTTTTTCGGATCACTTTCCAGATCTCGTGGAACAATGAAATATAATGGAGTAAGTGATGAGGCGGTAAAACTAATAGTTTTTCCGCTTGCATTAAGAGGAGTCTGCTAAGGATTGGTACGACTCATTACCAAATGATTCGTTACATACGTGGTCGACGTAACGAGAGTGTTCTGAAAAAGTACTTTCCTCCGGCAAAGATTTTAGATCTCGAAAGAAGAAATCTCTTCGCTTGATGGTCTCGAGGAGAGACACTAAAAGAGACTTATGAGAGATTTAGGGGTTGCTTAAGAGATGCCCTCCACACGGTTTTTCTACGGTGGAGCAAGTTATTATATTATTCAGGGCCTTAGAGCCGATGGACCAAAACAAGTGAATGTCGTAAGCGGCGGAGATATTATGAATCTACCACCGTAACAAGCAATGAGACCTGATAGAAAATGCGCGAGATGGAGAAGGACAATGGGGATCGAGCAGAAAGAAGAAGAAAGCCCCAATGGAAAGTGTAAAGTCACTGAAAGAGGAACTCGATCGAGAATCTGCCATGCATGACAAGATGCAAGAAATGGTACTAAAGATGGACCGAATGGAGTCGAAAGAAAGAAAACACAAAGAATGCCAACTCTGTGGAGGTGGACATTACGCCATAGAATGTGTATCGTTGAAAAATCCACTTATCCACAACAATTGACACCTACTCCAAAGACAACAACAGTGGCAATCGGAATGACCAACAATGAATGAATGTCTATGCGATGGGACAGATGGATATGAATCAAACAAGAGTTTGGCCAAGAATAAAGTGGAATCAAAACTTTAATAATCATCAAGGGCCACAAATGGATTATAGTATGAATGATGGTTCACAACAATATGATGTGAATTATGTTGGACAAGGTTGGAATCAGGGGCAGAATCAGAATTGGAATAGAAACAATAATCAGAATCAAGACTTTAGGCAAAACCAAAGCTCATACAACCGACCTTGGAATCATAATCCCCGAATCGAGTTCTTACGTAATCAAAACCGAGGCTACTATCGTAATAGTCGAATCATGAGCCTCGATCCACAAGGACAACAAAGCAGAATCGTAATTCATATTGGAACCAAAATCAAGGTGGAATCGTAATCGGGTCAACAAAACAATCGAGAATCGCAAGTGAGCCAGCCGTTGAGAAGTACTAATTCTGGCACCTATCAGCATCCAAACGCTCATCTGCACCAGAATAATCAAAGCAATCAGCAACCAAATAATTCTGGTGTTCAGAAGATGGCCACTGAGATACTCCTGGAGAAATTAGACAGGAATGTTTCTGAGTTGAATAAGAATGCTATAGAGCAAAAAGTGGTCACACATTCTGCCATTCGGAACTTGGAGACCCAAGTAGGACAAATAACCGACACTCTAAAGACAAATCTAAGTGGTGGACTCCCGAGTAACACTGAGAGGAACCCAAAGGATGTGAATGTTGTGTTCACACGAAGTGGTAAAGAGGTCGGGTTGAGTGACAAAAAGAAAGAATTATGGGCTGAAGAAGCAGAAACTGAGAAAGCTGAGAAAGAGAAAGCAGTTGACTGTGAAGGAGCTATGTATGGTGAAGTCGAGATCGAAGATTTAGAGACTGGCAATATCAAGCAGAGAATGGAAGCAATGAGGAAAGAATTGGAAGCCACGAAAAAGGCTTTAATGAGGCAAATAAGAAAGCATTGGAAGGTGCAAAGACCGAAGAAAGACTATGTGGTCTTGGACATCAAAGAAGAAGAAGCCTCACCACCTAAAGAAAGAGGTAAGAAAACAATTCCTCCTCCTCCTCCCCGATTTTGATGTTAATACTTTACCCTATCCTCCTAAGGGAACCAGAAAGGACATCCTGACCCAGGGTCAGGCAAAATTTCTGAATCTTTTAAGGAAGGTAGAGGTGAATATTCCCCTATTAGAGGCAATTTCGAGCATTCCCCCATACTTTAAGTTTCTAAAAGGAATGTTGTCGAGTAAGGAGAAGATGCAAATGATGGTGCATTTGAGTGAGGAATGTTCTCGCAATCTTTGAGAATAAGATACCCCTAAGTTACTGAGGATAGAGGTAGCTTTACCATCCCAATTACCATTGGCTAAACTGTGTTCAAAATGTGCTATGTGATTTAGGGGCTTCGTGAGCCTGATGCCTAGAGGAGTTTATGAGAAATTGGGATTGGGAGTGTTAGAGCCAACAAGAATGACCTTACTGGATGGCGAGATAGGTCATTAGGAAACCTCTGGGGTAGTGAAGATGTGTTGGTACAGGTGTAGACAAGTTTGTTTTCCTGTTGACTTTGTAGTTTTAGATATGGATATGGATTCTAAAACCCCACTTTTGTTAGGTCGGCCTTTCTTGAACACAGGAGAGACCTTGATAGACGTTAAGAGGGGAGAGATTATACTACGAGTCGGGAAAGAGAGTGTAGCCATAAATGTGTACAAGGCAATGAAGCATCCTGATGATGAAAAGAGTGATTGTTTTTCTATTGATGCTATATATCCTTGTATTTTGGAGCACACTAACTGCAGGATACCAAGAACCAATGGAAGAATGCTGATGAAGTCAAGCATCGCAGAGGATGACGATCCACAAATGAGAGTTCAGGTATATCATTTGGAGGCAACTCCTTTTGTTGACGCAAGCTGGAATAAGAAGCTAGAGCTCGGTTTGACTGGTAAGCTGCCAAAGCCGTCAATCGAGGAACCACCTACTGATCTGGAGTTGAAGCCACTTCCTAAGCATTTAAAGTATGTGTTTTAGAACTGATGAATTACTTCCTCTTATTGTTTCATCTGCACTAACCGTTTTGCAGGAAGCTAAGTTGATCCACGTTCTGAAAAAACACAAAAAGGCCTTCGGATGGAAGATGGTTGACATAAAAGGGATCAGTGCTGATATCTGCAAGCACAAGATCATTCTAGAAGAAGATGCCAAACCGGTCAGGCAGTTTCAGAGACGACTAAACCCACATATGCAAGAGGTGGTAAGAAAAGACGTGGTAAAGATGCTTGAGTTAGGGATAATCTACGCAATCTCCGACAGTGAATGGGTGAGTCCCACACAAGTCGTGCCTAAGAAAGGAGGCATCACAGTTGAGCTTAATGAAAAAGGTGTGCCTATTCCTACTCGTTTAGTTACTGGTCATAGAGTTTGTATTGATTTTCGCATGCTGAATGATAAGACTAGGAAAGATCATTTTCCCTACCCTTTATTGATCAAATGCTAGAGCGTCTAAGTGGTCATGCATTTTACTGCTTTTTGGATGGTTTTAGTGGCTATTATCAAATTCACATCGATATACATGACCAGGATAAAACTACTTTCACATGTCCATATGGCACTTTTGCATTTAGAAGAATGCCGTTTGGGTTGTGTAATGCACCCGCGACATTCCAGCGATGCATGATGGCAATTTTTGCTGATATGATAGAACATTTCATGGAAGTTTTTATGGATGACTTTAGCGTTTTTGGTGATACTTTTGATGAGTGTTTGTCGAACATTGATAAGGTGCTTGCACGTTGTGAAGAGACAAACTTAGTTTTAAATTGGGAAAAGTGTCATTTCATGGTAATCGAGGGAATTGTTTTAGGACATAAGGTATCGGGAAAGGAATAGAGGTCGATAGAGCAAAAATAGAGGTAATTTCTAAGCTTCCTATGCCTACAAATCAAGACTCTACGTTCGTGCTTGGGACATGCAGAGTTTTTATCGTAGATTCATTCCGAGTTTTTCCCACATTGCTAGACCTCTTACTCTTCAATTGATGAAGGTGCCCTTGTGTTTTTGATGCGGCATGCCTAGATGCTTTTCGAACTCTTAAGAAACTTCTTACTTCGGCCCTATCTTAGTAGCACCGATTGGTCTAAGGGGTTCAAGTGATGTGTGATGCGAGTGATTATGCTTTGTAGAGTCGTCCTAGGTCGGAAGATTGACAAGTTGTTTCGCCTTATCTACTATGCGAGTCATACCATGAACTCGGCTCAACAAAAGTATGCCACAACCGAAAAAAGGAACTTTTAGTCGTTGTTTTTGCTTTCGATAAGTTCCGGTCATACTTGGTTGGATCGAAAGTCATAGTTCACATCGACCATGCGTTGGCTGAGATATCTATTTGCCAAGAAGGATGCAAAACCACGCTTGTTAAGATGGATTTTACTACTTCAAGAGTTCGACGAGAAATTAAGAATCGAAAGGGGTGTGAGAGCGAACGAGTAGTGACCACCTCGGTAGGATGGAACAGGGAGACAAGAAACACTCTATTAGGGTTGAAATTGATGATCATTTTCGGGATGAGCGGTTGTTCGTAGTGGATACGATGCTCCCGGTTAAGAGAGGAAACTTCCGCAGAGAGGAAAGAATGGGAACCCTTGGTATGCACCTTTTGTTAATTATTACGAGTGTGGATTTGTAGATCCCGAGTTTGATGAAAACCGAGAAAAAGAAGTTTTATAGTGAGGTGAACCGATATGTGTGGGAAGATCCCTTACTTTTTAGGCTATGTTTGATGGAATCCGAGAAGATGTGTTGATGACGGTGAGATAGTGAGTATTCTCTCGTTCGCCATGATAAAGAGGCGGTGGCCACCACTCGGCGCAGAGAAAAGCAGCGTTAAAGGTGTTACAAAGTGGGGTTCTACCGCCCACTATTTTCAAGGATGCTTATGCTTATGTTAAGATGTGTGATGCCTGTCAACGCTCAGGAAGGATTTCCAGGAGAAATGAGATGCCCCAGAAACCGATATTAGTGTGTGAAGTATTTGATATATGGGGATTAGACTTCATGGGACCATATCCGTCTTCTTTCGGGAATCAGTACATTCTTGTCGCCTGTGATTACGTTTCAAAGTGGGTTGAGGCAATTGCTTCACCTACTAACGACAAACATGTAGTCATAAAGTTTCTTAAGAAACATATTATATCCCGGTATGGAATACCTCGAGCAATAATCAGTGACAATGGAAGTCACTTTGCTAATAGAGATTTCAATAAGCTTTTAATGAAGTACGGGGTCACTCATAAGTTAGGCACTGCCTACCATCCTCAGACTAGTGGCCAAGTAGAGGTGTCCAATCGGGGAATCAAAAGGATCTTGGAGAAGACAGTGAATTCTAACCTTAAGGATTGGTCAAAAAAGTTAGATGATGCGCTTTGGGCACACCGAATCGTTTAAGACACCAATAGGTTTGTCACCCTACATGCTCGCTTTTGGCAAGGCTTGCCATCTCCCGTAGAGTTAGAACATAAGGCCTATTGGGCGATTAAGAATTTAAATATGGATGACGATTAATCGGTGAAAGAAGGATGGCTCAGTGAACGCGAGTTAGATGAGTTTCGCTTTCAAGCTTACGATTGTTCGCGAAATATAAGGAAAAGACCAAAATGCTTCATGATAAGTTGATCAAACCTCGTATTTTCGACGTAGGTGATGAGGTCCTTTTCTATAATACTCGCCTCCATTTATTTCAAGGCAAACTTAAGTCAAGGTGGTAAGGACCATATACGGTATTGCGAGTTTTCGACTCGGGAGCCATCGAGGTAAACACATCGAAGCATGGAACTTTCATCACGAACGGCCTTCGCTTCAAAGAAGTATAAGAAGTTACCATTCGATGAGGCTCTCAAATTGTGCATTTGACTGATCCGAGTCTTGATAAATCGTTTCTAAGTCTTAGTCGAGCCAACGACGTTAAACAAAAGCGCTACCGGAGGCAGCCCGATAATAATAATAATAAAGATAATTTGAATAAGACTAGTCTTAATGAAATGTAGAATCTGTATGAAAGATGAACACAAAGCACAACCAAGTCTCAGGATGAATGTTTGAATGTCATTAAAAGGGAACGATTAGGTGGTTATCCGAAAATCCCGATGGAGAAAAAAAGAAAACATTCAAATACATCATTTCTTGGACTTAGGTTGTAGAACCCTTGAGGATCTGGGTATAAAAGACTCACTACATTTCATTTTATGATCTA
The DNA here is from genome assembly GCA_026214975.1 of Gentiana macrophylla. Lineage (NCBI taxonomy): Eukaryota > Viridiplantae > Streptophyta > Magnoliopsida > Gentianales > Gentianaceae > Gentiana > Gentiana macrophylla. The sequence continues at coordinate 24,199 of JAOBSW010000372.1, forward strand.
ATCTGTTTAAAATTTCTAGTAGTTGTAGTATAGTGGTGAGTATTTCCGCCTTAACAAAAGCGTGTGTAATAAAAATGAAACTAGAATAGTCGACTTGACTACGATATATGCTCATGTGATACTCTCTATTTGCCTATCGAATTTTCCGACGTGATGTGGCCATTATCTTATTATTCCCATATCCCTATTGCATACTTTTGGCAAGAGGACCATGTCCCGTGTTTGCTTTGTTTTGGTTTTGTATAGGGATTCGGTCGTGCTTTCATGGTCATTCACGGGATTCGTAGCACCTTTCCGCCAGTTTATAAGCTAAGTTTTTCTCTATCTCATTTACACTCTTAGAATAATGCAAAATCGTAAGTGGGGGGTAGAGTCCGGTTGGTTTAGAAATGGCGTGAAGTGTTTAAACCCTTAGTTTTGATTCTTTTCGAGCATTATTTAGTTGATTAAAATAATCAGTATAAGGTATATATTTCATGGATTTAAAGATGTATTGATCAATTTGGATATGTATAACTAAAGTGAACCGTAAGTGCATTTTAACCCCAAATTTATTTGTGTAACATGAATTCATTGTTCACGTAAGCCTTTGATATTGAAGTTTAAAAATTTTAAATCTGATCCATTCAAGATCCTAGTGGTTATTCTAGAGATAATTGCAAACAACTTAGTACCTAATTTTTGAACGATAATTGTGAATATCCAAGGTTTGAATGTGATAGAAAGGATATAAGTTAAGTGGAATGAAAAGAAAAATACCAAATTAAGATGAACTATATATATGTCGGTTGTAGCTACCAATGATTTGAGTGCGATAGGGCGTTATCACGAAACGCCCTATATCACTATGAGGTTTAAAAGCTCCCGACGCTGATGATAGTAGTCCGGCCTAGGGTGTTATCACGAAACATCCTATTTTTGGAATGAGGCATAGGATACACATGTGAAATTAAGTTAAATTTAAAAATTGGCAAATGACAATGTGGAAAGTTGGTTTACAACTTAATTATCTTCTGACTATCCCCAGTATAAACTGAATGATATGTTTTAGGGATTATCCTAATAAGTACACGGGAGAACTTTGTGTGGAATCATTATCGCTTATACCTAGGAAATTTATTAGATTTATCGAATGGATATTTGTGCGTTTGCTTGATTTATTCAAGAGAGGATAGTGGAAATTGAAAAGGCTTGTCACACATACTGTTATACATTTATATTGCGGTTAACGTGTAGTTATGATTCGAATGGTTGCATCATCTGATTGTCATTAATATCTTATCTTCATGAATTTTTCCTCATTCATTTTGTTTTATCGCTTGTTTTGTTCGAGGACGACCAAAAGCTAAGTGGGGGGTTGTGATAACAAAAAATTCACGATTATTTTTATAACTTTTCACCCGTTTCGATATCATTTTGAGCACTTTTGTATCATTTTAGTCTTTAATTCCTAAGTTTCATAAAAATATATAAGTAGTAACTATTATATATAAAATATCGTATTTTTATCGTGTTTTTACTAGTTTTTGTACGGTTTAGTAACCGGAGTGTCGTGGTCGGATTTACGTTTGGTATTTTGGTGGTTCTTTGCGGGATTATACATTGACCAAGATTCCACGTAACGACATGTTTTGAGTCTAAAAGATGTGTTTAGAGGATTAGAAGAAGATGCCACAAGTTTACGAGTTCAAATGGATCAAATTATCTTACATACTTAAAACCAAAACCTGTTTCGACAGAGATTTGACCCAGCTTAGAGGCATTTTCAGGGGATGACTTCTTAATGAAAGTTGTAGATCTTCACATAAGATTTCCAACGCACTTTGAATCACGTCAATTGGAGTTCTACAACTCAAGTTATGGTCAATTGACTAATCAATTCGGATTAGTAGAAATCCGAAATATCTTCGTAATACTGAATGGCTCATCAAAACGACATTTTCTGAAGAAGTTTCCTTCATAAAAGTTGTATATCTTCAAGAAAGATTTCCAATGGATTTTGAATCAAGTCAATCGGACTTTTACAACTCAAATGGTAGTCAAGTGGCTAATTGATTCAATTTCGTAAAAATATCGAAAAACGTTCGGAGGAACACGAGGTACTCAAGAAGACGTTTTCTGAAGAAGAGTCCTTCATGAAAGTTGTAGAGTTTCTCGAGACCGTAATTTTGGCATTTCGTTTGCAATTTTTGGAGGTCTACAACTCAAGATATGAATTTTAGAAGTTTTATTCCAAAATATATAATTTTTATCCGAAAAATATAAATTAGGGGGGATGAATGTAATCATTGCACCCGGTCTAGACCGGCCCCTACCCGGTCTAGACCGGCCCCTGGACTTTGCTATATAAGGGGATGCAGAGAGCAGATCGAAGGGAGATATAATATATACACCTTATATATATATACTCTGTGTATATAGATCTAACTCCCTCGTTTCTTTCTTTTAGTTTTAGTAAAGGCATTATGCCGAGAATAATTTAGTAGTAGTAGTATCGTTGTAATGCTCGGGAAATTATCGGAAGTTCGGTGTTGCTGAAGTCGTTGTAATGTCCGGAAGACTACGATCTCGGAATCAATAGTTGTAATCGGGTAATTTTATTTATATATATATATATATAGATCTATTTCCATTTTCTTCCCTCTTCTTTTTTATCTTATTCGGGCCGTATATATATATATATATATATGTTTTGTATAAATTAATTAAAATACCGTTGTAATAGTATAGTTATCAATAGTTCGTTGTTTCGATCTTTCATTTACTTTTACGCATTTTACTTACGCATTTTATTTACGCACTTATATATATATATATATATATATATATATATATATATATATAGTATATTTACTTTTATGCAATTATATATATTATTAGCTATATAACTATATATCTATATATATAAATACATATATGTACTTATAAAAAAATGAATTCGCTTTTACTTTCCGTTGTTAATATAATTTCCGTTAATCATTCCGTTATTATCGCCAAATGAATAGCTAAACGTACGTATAGTCGAATTATGTAAAAACGAGTAAAAACGCCTAAGGGGATTAAACGGGAGTTGTGTAGCGCGTAAAATAATGTTTTAATGAGTAATCCACGTCCTAAAACTTAATCTGAACGTCTTTGAATTAAACTGATCATTTAGTTCACTGTCACACATATCGAACCTATAAATGTATTTTGCGGTGAGATGTGGGAAAATGGGTTTTGGGATTGTTGCATAGATTCGGCCTAGTTGTTAGGACCGTTTCCAATACAGAGGTTTGTCATCGTTGTTCGAGCGACTCTAAGAGCGAAATCATGTTAGGTTAATTGGTTTTCTAAAGGGAAAATTAATTAACTTCGCATAGGGTGTTGAGCGAGAGTTGTTCAGATCTTAACACCAGAATTAGGAGTTGGCACCCGTGGATGTCGTTAAAATTACTGTGGAAAGGAAGGTTGGTTAATACACGCTCCTTGTCAAGTCTTCCCTTAGGGGTAAAAATAACTCGTTGGATCATAATTCGGCTATACCTTTTAATAACTAGAACTACAACCGTTAGCTAATTTTTACTTTCGCACTAGTGTAATATCTCTCCACTGCAATCTTGACCTAAACCAAGTTCTACGTCGACTTTGGTACTTAAACGTTGTTCCCTGTGGATTCGACCTTGTTATCACTATACTACTGTTGACTCGATACTCTGTCGGTTAAAGTTAGCAGTTAGTTATTTTGCTATCAGTCATCTCCAGTGAGGATGATATCATCCACATAGACAATAATAATAGACCTCTTCTGGTTGGTTGTCTTGATGAACATAGTGTGATCGAATTGCATTGGTGATATCCAGCAGCTTTGACAATGAGCTTGTTAATTTTCCAAACCATGCCCTTGGTGATTGCTTGAGCCATATAGAGATTTCCTCGGTTTGCACACCTTGCCTTGAGTATGAGGATTGATAAAACCAGGAGGTACATTCATATAAACCTCCTCGGAGGTCCCCATTTAGAAAAGCATTTTTGATGTCCAATTGGTGAAGAGGCCGATCAAGTTGGACAACTAGAGAGATCGAGAACCACGATAGTGTTGAGTTTTGCCACTGGTGCAAAAGTTTCCTTATAGTCAATGCCATAAGTTTGAGTGAATCCTCGGCTACCAATCGGCTTTGTACTTGTCAATAGTGCCATCAAGATTGTATTTTATAGTGAATAACCATCTCAGAATCGATTGTCTTTCTTGCCTGTGGGAGAGGTGTCAAATCCCAAGTATGATTATCCGTAAGAAGTCTTTGTCATCTCTGTTTTAACAAATGACCTTCCATTTATCATTTTGAAGGGCCTCCTGAATATTTTTAGGAATAGAGTGAGAGTCCAGGTCCTGTGAAAACATGGCAAAGGCAGGAGATAACTTATCATAAGATAAATAAGAATGAATAGAGTGATCAGTGCATGATCTCTTTCTCTTCCTAAGAGCAATAGGCCTATCATCAATGTCAGCAGGCTGCTGAGGATCTGTAGATTGCTGAGTGTCGATGTAGGCTCGGGAGCAAGCAGCTCTCGGGTCGATGAGACTCTTGTTCAGGAGTTCTGCCGAGGAGTATTAGGTTGTAGAGGGTCGCAGGTACCAAGTTCGATCTCACGAGGATCGATGGAGTTCTTTGAGGTTAAGAGTTTCTTTGAGGGAAGGGGTTTAGGTCAATTTCAATCAGGTTTCCATCGTTGAATGGCTCAAGAGGGTTTCTTTGTAATAAGGGTCCTTTCAAAGAATTTTACATCCATAGAATTGTAAAATTTCTTTTCAATAGGGAATAACACTTGTAACCTTTTCTCGTCCTTTGCATAACCTAGGAAAATGCACTTGTGAGCTTTAGGATCAAGTTTACTGTGTTGAGCATGGATATACACAAACACAAGACAACCAAAGATCTTTGGAGGCAACGGGAAACAAGATGATGGCAGGAGTGTGTGGTCGTAGGGTTTGGAGTGGAGTTTTGAAACCTAACACTCTGGGAAGTCTGTTGAGTAAATAAGTTGCGATCCAGATAGCTTCACCCCACATATATTTAGGAACATGTGTGGTGAACATGATTGATCTGGCCATTTCCAGTAGGTGCTGTTCTTTCTCTCAAAGAACCCCATTCTGTGAGGTGTTTCCACACAACTCTTGATATGAACAATTCCTCTATCTGTCAAGAAGGTACCGAGATTAGACTCATAGTATCTAGAGCATTATCGCCTTTAAGATCTTGATCTTAGTATCAAATTGAGTGGAGACCATATGATAAAATTCTTGAAAGATAGGGCCAACTTGATTTGTCTTTCATTAAAAAAAAAAAACCCAAGTGTTCTGGTATGATCATCAATAAAGGTGACAAACCACCTTTTCCTGTTATACTTTTCACCTAGAGGTCCCCACACATCTTTGTGTATTAAGGTGAAGGGTGAGGAATGCAAATGAGGTAACTTAGCATACATGATTTTGTAAGTTTAGCAAATTGACAAATATCACATTGAAGGTCATTCAGATTACATCCTTTAAACAATTCAGAGTTAAAGATTTTAAGTAACCAAAACTTGGATGTCCTAATCTATAATGCCATAACATGATATTGTCTAAAGTGCGGGAGCAGTCATTGAGGCGATTCAATCTTGATCTTGTCTTGGCAGGTTGACCAGAAACAATCCAGTATGCAAGGTTTAGCCTTCCCAATCACTTCTCGTGAAGTAGGATCCTGGAATGTGCACTCGATTTTCCTTAAAAACAACAAGTCCAATTCAAATCTTTAGTGAGTCTCTTGATGATATAAGATTGCGATCTAAGTTTGGAACAAATAGGACATCCTGTAGGCATATCTTATTAGTGAGTTTAACATTTCCAACACCTTTTGCACGAGAGATAGATCCATCAGCAGTTTTAATGTTATGAATTTGGTGACAAGGCATATAGTTGGTTATAAGGTTTTTATTACCAGTCATATGGGAGGATGCCCCAGAATCAACAATCCATGTTTCATTGCTAAGGGAAGAGTAGAATTTACTCAGATGAGTATGAGTAGCAACACATCAAGAGAGTGACTACCTTCCTTTTGTTGATTCAGAAGGCTTTGAATGCAAAAGAAACCGAGCATTCATCTGGTTGTCATTCTCCTCCTCACCGATGTGTCTCGCTTGACTTTCCTCGATAGGTTTTGAGATTTTTGAGGAGTTAGGCTTGCCATGGAGCTTCCAAATAGATTGTCCTTGGTGTGATTTGTGCGTTTGCGCGTGATCACGAGCGCTTTTTCGATTTTCTCAAGAGGCTTTTGTATGTCTCAAAGAACCTCACCGCCTTCCCGATAGTCACAGGCGGCACCTTGATAGGGTTGTCGGTAGTGGATTTTGAAGCATGACTTTTCTCCTACTTTCTTCATGTTTGACCTCGGCAAACATGGATTTGAGATTTGGAAGAGGTTTGGTGGCAAGAATTCTTCCTCTAACATCATCAAGAGTAGGATTCATCCAAATGAGGAACCGAATACTCTCTTCTTTTCTATGATGTCTTTATAAAGAGCAAAGATCCTTGACATCATTCCATGAGTGAGTTTCTAACATATCTAAGTGTTGCCAAGCCTTAGATAGTTGATTGAAATATTGAGTTTCTGAGACATATCCCCTTGCCTCGCAAGTTTGAATCTGAGCTTCTAGTTCATATACCTCGGATGTATTATCCTTCTTGGAGTAAAGATCTCTCGGCATTATCCTGCATTTCTTTGGCGAGATCATACATCATAAAGTTTTCACTTATCTCTTTTGTCATTGACCTCGTGAGGATGGTCATGAGTTGATTATTTGTTGTGTCCCATGCTTCAAAACCGGGTCGGGCCAAAGAGTGCGTGTTTTGTTCTGCATAAGTATCCCATCTTACTTTGTCCGAAATGTACATTTTCATAGACCTTGACCATAATGAGATAGTTGTTACCATCAAGTCTATGGTTAGTATAAGAAGAGAGTTGTCAAGACTCCCTACCACCGTGGTGCTGAGAGTCTCTTGAGGTTGAAGTAATGTCGGATGTGGAAGACATTCTTCTAAATATGAGTTTTGGCAAATGGAAAAGTTAGAACACAAATGGCTCGATACCATGAAGAGAGTTTGAGAATGTGTTAACACAAGAGTAAACTTCAACTTATCTTTTATTCATTGATAATGTGGAGTATATGTAGATACAATTGAGGAGTTTGAAAGGTCCTAGACAAGATAGTGACCTTTCATAGAAAAAGTAAAAGCTATAAACGAGGCTAGATGCTTTTAGTCTCTTACATAATAAATGTCTATGACATAAAGTGAACTAGAGTAAAAGCTATGTCTATGAATAGAGTTTGACATATTAATTGTTTATATGTACTACAATTAATATGTCTCTTTATAAATAAATAAAGTGTACATGTAAAATCCGCACATGAGTTCAAGAGAGGTTCAAGATCACTTGAACTCTCGTGAGACTTTATCAAAGATGTCGAATATTGCCACACATCGTTTGTACACAAAACGACGCCGTTTTGTGTCACAGCAGCCCCTGCTGTGTGCCTTTTACAGCAGAGGATCGAGGTCCTTCCTTATATACCCTCTAACCCTGAAGAAACTCGATTCCCACTTCATTTCCTAGCCGTTATTCTGAATTCCTTGAAACCCTAATTCGGATCTGTTGTTTTCTTCTCCCAACATCCGTCTTCAATGTGTATCCTTCAATTTCCTAATTATTTGCACTGATCTCTTTCTCTTTTCCTTTTATGCTATTTGAGGAATCAAGACTCAATTCAAAGTGGTTCATCAACATGTTTTTCACAAGAAACGTGATGTCTCCCAGTCAGATGTGATTGAATAAGAGTTGTATATCTGCCGATTTTAGTCATGTGGCCAAGAAAGAAGATCAAGAGATTAGGGATTTCATCACCCTAATCTCCAGTGGCTGTCCGGTGCATAAAGATACCACTTTTCCGTCCAAGTTCATTCGAGCATGTGCAATATTGCAAAGGTTCAAGCTTTGGTCCAGATTTTGTAACCCATGTGAGAAATTCAAATATTTGACTTCTCATAATCCATATTCACTACTACGCAAGCATTCTGTGCACATTCCCTGTTCACACTGAGGCTTCCAACCCGAGTCCTAAGCCGGTTTGGCTCTGGTAAATTGGCTAAACCGCTTATATTTATCGCTTGAGTTGGGATCGAGGGTAGTATGCCCTATGAAGTGTCGGTTTAGTTCTTAACTGAGAACCTTGGTTCAATGATGAGTTTGAGTTCATGCTCTGTGGGATTTTGGTTATTTGGCATGAATTTAAACAAATTAGTGAGAGGTTTCTTGACTCTTCTCTAATCGTAAACTCGATTTTAACCCTACTCTAAACCTAATGTGCTACATGATAAATGTTTTGGTTCGTGATTGGTCAATAGGACACTTAATTGTTTCTGTTTGATTTGTCACATCGCAAACTTAAATTAATAGTGTTGAGTGTCGTTCTCGATTTGGTCAAATTAATTCTAGTTCAATGAGACATCTGACTAAAGCCTTATTTCTGGCCGGAAGGCAACCACAGGCAGTCATTGCTACCTTGACCCAACCTTCAAAATCTTAACAAATTGAGAATTTCAGCATGTGTTCCTTGTGCCTCGGTTTTACAGAGTTGTAGTGTGCATGTCTCTTATGTCTAAGGGTTCATCATACCCTTTAGGCTATAAATAGACCAGTATAGTGAAAAAGGATTACAACAACACAGAGCAATACCTCTTGAGAAATCCCACATCCCTTATACATTTTTTGTTCTCTATTTCTTGTCTAAAATTGAGAGTGTGAGTGCTTGGCAATCTGCTGCATTGGCAGAGCATTGTGTGATTCTGGTGACTACTGTTGTGGAGTGTGGTTTTGAACAACAGCTTTTACAGAATATGTGATTTGAGGTCCAGTGTTCCCATTGTGTGAGGTAACACTTTGTCTCTCTATTTTTGTATTTTTGTTGTCTGATTGCTTTTCATTTATTTTCATGCTTACAATAGTCTTGTAATGATATCTTGTGTTGATGTCGAGTGTGTTCCTTATGTGTGAATTCAAAATTTGGTGATTGGCTTTAGCTGATCACATCATTTGACAACAACTGACCGTCTCTAGTATCAAGTCGACTCGACCGGTGGGTTTCATTGTCAATACTGTGAGTCTAATCTGAACCAATACCTTAATTCCTAGTTCCTACACTTTGACAGTTGTCCTGTAGTGTTTCTGGTATTTGTGATGTGATTTGTGTGAATTTATGTTGACTGACAAGTCAGTGTGTTCAAGGCCCTTGAAGGTGTTGGTTACAAGACAAACTAGTCTGAAGTGCTAGTGGTGTCTGCCTTATGTTGAAAAGGCTATAGACCTGCACCTTCCGTAAGAGGTTTGACATCAAGATTTTCAAGTCCTCAGTGATTTAGTGTGTGTTTGTTTCCCCATCAACCTGTTGGTTCTTGATTTGATCACCAGTATACACTTGGTGTTACTGGTCATCAAGCTGAGAACACCCCTTGTTTTGTGAGTTTGTAGTTTGTTATTATTGTTGAATATTTGCTCCTTCTGCATTTGCTCTATCTTCCTGCAATCCTGTTGAATTTGAGTTTTGAGAACAACATGTAATAGTGTAGGCTTGTAGTTGATAGGCTTGGCTGAACTTGTACTTCAGCATTTAAGACTCCATGTTTGATAATCCAGTCCTTTGGACCATATTATCATCTCTGAAGCCTACTGTTTGTTCAGTCCATTTCTTGGTTGTTATTACATCTTGATCTGCTGTAATTTCAGTTTTGTTGTTTCTGTAATCCATATAATAGCTTCTTTGAGGTTAATTGCTAATCCTTGTAGTACTGTAATCTGTTGTCGTATTATCGTTGAACTATTGAGATTTTATTTGTAATATTATTTTGACTCAGTAGCATTCTTTATTTTAGCAGCAGTATCCTATGTTATTTTGCACCATTGAACTCAACTTGTATTGATTGTTTCAGAATCTGCATTTTTGTTTTACCATACTATAGGTCTGTTTGTTATTTAGTTCTGCAATTATTATATCACCAAGAAATTGAATCTGCAGTTTAAATAACACTCATCTTAATCAAACTGTTTTGTGCAATCATTTTATTCAAACATCTGGGATAAATAAACTTGACTTAGGTTGTACACGTTAATCACATCAACTTAGATCTATTCTCGCTTCCAAATACATCTAAGTGTGTTTAACTTCTATTGTCAAACTCTGATTTGTGAACATTTACTGCATAGTTGTATTTAATTGTTGAATGTCTTATAAAAAGTATTAAAATGCAAAAATACCCCACACTCTATTCATCCTCCTCAAGAGTGTGTATGCACATCGATCCAACAAGTATTGCCTCTTCAACGGCTCTCCACCACAAAGCACTAATCTCTTTTTTTGATTGCATTGATTGGTGACCAACAATTCTTCACACTCAACAAAGCTTCACTGTCCAGAAACCTTTGTTGAATACAAAGTTGTTGTTTGAATCCTTAGATTCTTGATGAGCTTTGATCTTGATGCATATGGGTAAGTTCAGCAGCTCAATCTTCAAGTGTTGAATGCTAGATGATTCTTGTTGAATGAATCACTTGAAGTTTCTTGATTTAGCAGTTAAATGCCTTAGCGGATTTACAGCGAGAACAAGAACTCAGAAGAGTAAGCTTGAATGCTCGAAATTCAAGATTCAATCATTCTCTAATGTGTATTTTCTTCTAATGCCAAGTCCTCTATTTATATGTGAAAATTCAACGCTCAAATTTTGAATCCTTGTAGATTCATTCACGTATAGACTTCCTAAGGACACCTATTCTTAGAAATTCTAATTAAATCACCTAGCACATTGTAAAAGGACCATTCACTACTAAGCCATTATCCTGCAAAGCCTAAACAGTCGCTTTCCGCCTCTCCCACCTTCTCCCCTAGAGGGTCTCAGTTGTGGTACGGAGCTGAGGCTACCAAAATTCAATGTTAGACATTTCCAAGTTCCAATTAATGCTCTAAAGGCATACATTCCATACAACATCAAGTTGTACACAAGAAAACATAAAAATATAGTGAATAGACGTTTTGGCGCGCGTTAGCACGCTTTGATGCGTGCCAAACCCTGTCTAGAGTAACCTATTCCATTCTGCTTCTCTTTGGCGTGCGCTGACGCTATTTGGCGCGTGCTAGAACTGAATAGAAACATCATGTCCAACGATGCTATCCTTTAACGCACGCTAAGCCCTCTCGGCGCAATCGAAACCTTAACAGTGCATTTTGTACCATTCCTGAAAACTTTGGCCTGCGCTAACGCCTTTTGGTGCACGCTAACCATAGCTGAGCCATTCTACAGATTCCCTGGCGTTTTGGTGCAAGTTAAAACATGTGCATGTCGCGCGGCGCTAAACGGTCGAGAATTTATAGAACAACATAAAGTGAAGCCAAACTCAGGCCTTTCTCAATCCGAACGATTTCCAACCTTTTAACACCTTAAAACCGGCAATTCACAACATTAATTATATGACAACACCCAAAATCGATAAGAACACCCTTTTACCTTAATTTGCAACGAAAGCGATCCAAAAAGCAAACAATGAGGGTTCTTGCGATTCCTCGACTTCTACACCCAATCACAAACCAAAAACGTAATTCTACGATTACTACCACATCCCACGCCTTTAATGCTCAGTATTTCTACAAAAAAGGATTGAAATTCTAATTTGGGCTAAAAGAGAAAACTTACAGATTGGAGAGTTGTTGGTATAAAAACAATGCGCCGGTGATCAACTTCTTCTACAGCCATCTGTTGAAACAAGCAACAGATCAGACGGAATTTCGAAAATTCGTTCTCCGCTTTTCTTTTTCTCAAGAGTTCAGAGCGTTCACATATTCCTTTTTTTTTCTGAATCTGACAACTAAATGAGGTGATGGGTAATTAATTTCCTTAATTACCTTATTTAGTTTTTCTTTAATTAATAAATGATAATTATAAAATATTATATTTACTTTCTCCCATTTAAATAATATCCATTTTATACACTTTTACCCCTTAATTTTGTGTAGAATTATGTAGAAGGACACATTTTGGAATATTTTTAAGTAACATAACACCTAACTATTTTTTGCAGGGGAAGGACAACTCCTATAGTTTTTATAGCCTATAGGACAAAAACGCAGCGCCCTGTTCTCGCTTTTGTTTTGTTTTTGTTCTCTTTCCTCCTCGATTTTCAATCACTCATATTTTTATCTCCAAACGTGATGAAAATTTCATTGAATTTTTTATTTTTGCATGCTCTTCGTTTTGAGACTTGGTTTGATATCATTACATCGTTTTTCATGAGATTCACTGTGGAAATTCACTCAGTGAATCTCCCTAGTGAATCTCTGAAAGCAAAGCGGTGTATTTCGACAATTGAATTTTCGACAAATGGATTTTCAGAAATCATGTCGGAATATAGCGAATGTGGTCTCAAAATAAAAAGCATGAAAAAAATTGGTGAAAGAATTTTCAAATTTGGAATTCTAGATTGAAAGATACGAATGTTTAAAAAAGATGGATGATAGAGAAAGTGTGTTGGTTTTTGTTTTCTTAAAAAGAGGCGTCCAGATTTTTTTAAATAAAAAAATAGTTTTGTCCTTTATGAAAAAGTTTTTAAAAGTTGTTATTCTCCTTAATTGATGAAATGTCTTCGTCATTCTTCCCAAATCCCCCTAAATTTTGGTGTGCTACATTGACTTTTCATTTCTAGTATGTAGTAGATGTGAAGATGCTTGGTTTGTGATAACATTTCAATGTTCTGGTTTAGTGGATATTGTATTGACTTGTGCTTGAGATTTTGTTGTTGCTATATCTAATTATGGTAGTTTTTGATACGGCGAATGTAGAGTGTATCGGAAATAGAAAGTTACCTATGATGGCAAAGTGGTTGAGGCGCTCAGAATCTAGCCGTGAACAACACCACTTGTTCTTGGATTTGTATTATCTTATCTTGCTTGAATTCCTAAAATGCAATGTGATATCCCTCATTGAGAATGTGATAAAAGCATTACCATTTATAAGAGTAAGACATAGATGTCTTGTCAACTTGGGTTAGCCCTTTTTAGACCAAGCGAGGGCGACGGTCTAAGCAATTGACCGGATCACTTATGGCTTACTTAGCTCTACAAGACCCGGGGTTTGGGGGAGTTACAATTGGTATTAGAGCCGACTACCATATGAAACTAAGTGTCGGGAACCTTTAGAATTCTTTTGTAGGGACGAGTTTGGTACAAATCCTAGCGAGGACGCTAGTTGCTTATAAGTTTGGAGAAAGTGATTTCCCACATTGAGAATGTGGGAAAATCATTATCACCTTATAAGTGTGAGACATAAATGTCTTGTCAACTCGGATTAGTCCTTTTAGACCAATCGAGGACGACGGTCTAAGCAGTTGACCAATTCATTTATGGCTCACTTAACGCTTCTAGACCCGGGGTTTATATTCTACTTCACTGCTACCACGTTAATCTTGGACGATGTAAAAATAATTCAAAGTTGACGTGTTTAATTGTTACGGATTAGATAATCGATAAATTATAAATAGATGATAATATTCTTCATTGATTTAATTGAATGATACAATTCTTGCTTTATAGCCTACGATTCCTAGCAAGAAAGAAATATAATTATTACAATGATCTACCATAATTAATACAAGGATTGTGTAGAATCAATCATCATTATTATTTTTGGTAACTGTATCTTCAACACTACCCCGCAATCTTATGGTAATGTAATGAACATGAATATTGGCTCGTAAAGAATGGTTCTTGGTTCTTTCACTGGTGCCAGCAACAAACTTCACCAGATCAACATCAACTTCTTCCAACCTGATATTACTTGAATCCTGCGATAGAGAGGAGGGAATATGTGGAGGGATATACCCTAAGAAAAAAACCTATGAGGGAGAGGAGGAAATAGGTGGAGGGATATACCCTAAAAAAATAGCTGGATGACAAGAAAATTGTGAGCGGTCATAAAAAAAAGTGATAGAAAATAAGGAATACTTCGAGGGAGGTGGATTCCCTAAACAAAAAAAAAAGAATAAAAAAGAAAATTTTGGATGTGTGGTCATCCGTAACATAAGAAAAGGAACGGAGGGTTGTACCCTAACTAAATAAACGTAAGAAAAGGAATGGAGGGTTGACTCTAACGGAATAAACGTAAGAAAAGGAATGTAATTGACTGCTGGATTCTTGAATTTGGCTGGAAGGGGACACCATTAATGTGCTTTGGCAGAAGAGAGAAATGAGCGTCGATGAAAAATCAAAGGTTTTGGTTTTTTTTTTTTGATGGAAAGCCTTCGTGACCTAAATAATGTGATGCACATGAGAAGCATTGCCATCAACAGTATCGAATTCAAAGTTGTCCGATCACCCAGGTTCCGAGTATCTTGGTTGCTTAATTGAGCAATCACCAAACTCTCGCCTGCCTTCTTTTCGAACCATTGATAGTGTGACGAAACCTCAACCCAGGAAGCTCATCAAAGGTGTGCAAATCTCCAAAAATTAAGAAACAGCCACAGAAGTAACGGATTCAGGGAGTGAAGAGGACTTGTCGGCGGCGTCGGGATCGGTCACCGATGACTCCGTTGTTGGCACCATATCCATGATTACCGGAAGATGATGACAATGATCTGATAAATTATTTTGAGAATTAAAAAAATTAGCAGAAAAAAGAAGAAGATGGGTGAGAGGGTGAGGGTTCGTGTAGATTACGGTAACCAACATACCCAAACGAATTTCTTTAGGATCTGGCCAGGATCCGAAAGACGTTACCATGTAAGGATCAAGCACTTATCGTTGTATTAAAACCAATTGGTGTTAGTAAATGTGCTACTATATTTTCTTTAGGATCTGACTAGGATCTGAAAGACGTTACCATGTAAGGATCAAACGCTTATCATTGTACTAAAACCAATTGGTGTTAATAAATGTGCTACTATATTTTCTTTAGGATCTGACCAGGATCTGAAAGATGTTACCATGTAAGGATCAAACGCTTATCGTTGTACTAAACCAATTGATGTTAGTAAATGTGTTACTATGTCACTAAATGTACATCGCATTTCTTATATCACGCGCCTCGCCGTGTGTGCTATAAGAAAGTGTTAGTGGACCTATAAGAAGAGATTGAAGCCCAACACTTGGGTTCTTTTTTTGTTTTTAATTGTGCTGGAAACATGGTTTGAACTCGGGAGCTCCTGATCCGATAGCATGTAAGGATCAAACGTTTACCGTTGTAATAAAATCAATTGTTGGTAATAAATGTGCTACTATATTTCCTTATATCAGACACGTGTCAAATGATCTTTTTTTATTCTAATTATTTTTCCTAAATAATTTCATATTCCAGCTACTTCTACGAAATGTTTGGGTCCGTTACATAATAGAGAATTTACGGGCCGGACAATGCATTTAATTACATAGCATCTACTTATATACCCAATATATGATAGCTGGCTGTACCATTTAGATTTGTAATGCACAGACATTGCTGTCCAGGAAAGTTCGTTGTTGGCTAAAACGTGACTCTTATTGGGCTCAACAGCTACGTACTCTTCCATTTATTTTAATTTTTGCATCTTAATATGTGCAACTAAATAATGCACATGCACTTGCATTCAAGTCGTATTCCTGCAGGTAAAAATAAACGAGCAAAATGATGAAGCACAACCCCTTGCTTTTTTGTATTACAATATAAACCAAACTTACCCTATGCATGTTTTATGATACGTTAATTAAGAGTACAAAAAATAAAATACATTAGTATGTTTTTTATTTTCTATAATTTCACTTAATCATTTTCAACGTTCAGATAAGTATAAATTAATGGGATAAGGGCCCTAAATGACACAATATGAAAGATGTCAGGTAAAAAAGACTATAAGAAAAGATTTTTGTCAAAATAGACATTTTAATCAGTGAAAGTGAAAGTGAATTTTAAAGTGAATTATGTTGATTTTCTGCACAAAACCAACGTAATTCATTTTCAAATTCACTTTCGTAATTTCACTAATGAAATGTCATTTTTGACAAATTTTTTTTTTATAATCCTTAAATCTTAACATCTTTCTAAATATGTCCTAATTAACAATTAATTATAAATTAAATTATTTTGCTCATTTTTGCGCTTGAAAGGAACTTAACAAAAAAATAAAAATAAAAAAATACAATGCACCCATAAAAAAGTCACCACCCACCCCTTGTGGTTCCCCCGGTGCACACGATGATCAGTAACGCTCGCTCCTTGACAATCGAAGTCCTTATCCTGAATCGAACGTCTCGCACGCATAATATTAAATAAATAATATTACACGTAAGCCTCTACTACGTCAGTATCAAATAAAAGCAAACGGAAGCTAAAAAGACTGGGTAATTTTTTCAAACATCTCGTAATAGAAATTCAAGAACTAGAGAAGGAAATGTAAAGTTATTACATCCAAACAAAACCAACGAATCCCAAAACAAGATTTAATTCCAAAGTACTAAAAGTAAACTACAAAATCCAATAATAATCCAAATCTAGGAAATAAATAAAGAAATGAATAATAATTAATCAAAGTCTTCAACTCCTGGCGCCCTCAAACGTCGTCATCAAAGTTCTCCTCGAACTCATCATTTACTGTTTCGTTTTCTCTCCCCAAACACATAAATAAACATGCATTTGAGGTAAGTACAATGTACAAAGTAAGAAAGTAAGCTACAATATAATTAAGGTTTATTATTAAAAGATTTGCCTTATCGAGACCGACTCGATCTAGGGTTCACTACATGCCCATCGACCGCCGTGACTATACGCTTCTAACTTAGCTTATCTTTGTTACATCATTACTCAGGACACAATGCATGGTGAAAATTCCACCACGAGATATACTTGCCAACTACGGTGATTAGCACCGGTAGTCCCGGATCTCCCGGTATGCATATACGCTCGATGGATTTCCTCCACTACCCTTCACCTTTTGAGCCGATGGCGTTGTCCACCTTTTATGAACGTATCACATCGCCGATTTGAATCAGTGCCTAACCAAGAATAAAGGTGCCCCGTTCCCGGACACCGAGTCCTTATCCGGAAATCGAAACGTTCGGCACGCATAATATTAAATAAATAATATTACACGTAAGCCTCTACTACGTCATATCAAATAAAAGCAAACGGAAGCTAAAAAGACTCGGGTAATTTTTTTCAAACATCTCCGAATAGAAATTCAAGAACTAGAGAAGGAAATGTAAAGTTATTACATCCGAAACAAAACCAACGAATCCCAAAACAGTACGAATTCCAAAGTACTAAAAGTAAACTACAAAATCCAATAATAATCCAAATCTAGGAAATAAATAAAGAAATGAATAATAATTAATCAAAGTCTTCAACTCCGGCGTCCTCAAACGTCGTCATCAAAGTTCTCCTCGAACTCATCATTTACACTGCTCGTCTTTCTCTCCCCAAACACATAAATAAACATGCATTTGAAGTAAGTACAATGTACAAAGTAAGAAGAAGCTACAATATAATTAAGGTTTATTATTAAAAGATTTGCCTTATCGAGACCGACTCGATCTAGGGTTCACTACATGCCCATCGACCCGTCGTGACTATAATTTCTAACTTAGCTTATCTTTGTTACATCATTACTCAAGGACACAATGCATGGTGAAAATTCCACCACGAGATATACTTGCCAACTACGTTGATTAGCACCGGTAGTCCCGGGATCTCCCCGGTATGCATATACGTTCGATGGATTTCCTCCACTACCCTTCATCCTTTTGAGCCGATGGCGTTGTCCACCTTTTATGAACGTATCACATCGCCGATTTGAA
The DNA here is from genome assembly GCA_026214975.1 of Gentiana macrophylla. Taxonomy (NCBI): domain Eukaryota; kingdom Viridiplantae; phylum Streptophyta; class Magnoliopsida; order Gentianales; family Gentianaceae; genus Gentiana; species Gentiana macrophylla. Next base: position 42,079 of record JAOBSW010000372.1, read on the forward strand.
TCGATTGCCTAACCAAGAATAGATGACGTTTTAGCTTTTACTACACTTATGTAATTATTAATGTGAATTAACTAGTCACCTAAGTGTTTTCGAATAATACTCCCTTATCGCCTATACTCCTCACTTAGACAACTAGACATCACATCCTATCAATTTACGTACATTGATGAACCCTAGTTCATCAAAGCACAAGCCCTTTCATGCCCTTCCGACGGATCGAACTTCAACTCCCTTTAAGAGTACATTCGGTGTTTTAATCGAACGAATCGAGAGAAAATCAATCGGGCTTGTTCATATTTAATTAGTGTTATTTAATCATGAATTAAGGTTTAAAATTCAAAACATAGCTTAAAACAACATTACATAGAAGCGGGGCAATGCGCGTGCGATTACTACGGAATGCGTATGCGCATCCTCGCCTTGACTTATTCTAAGCAATCTCGCATCGAGGAATGCGGGCGCATTACTAGCCAATGCGACGCATCCTACGCAGAAAAAGCCCTAAAACATGTTCTTCAACCCTTAACGATCTCTACTCGAATTATAGCGTAAAAACAGTAGAAAAACATGTCTTTTAAGATCCAAACAAAACTTAATCCTTAAACATCATCTAAGCTTAAAACTTGATACAATATGCAGCCAAAACATGATCTATTCTACTATAAACCACAATTAGATTGTAGGAAGAGCTTTTACCTTTAGCAAGCTTATTCCAACAAGCAAAACTCGTAGAGAAGAAGCAGAACTAAAACCGATCTTTCTCTTATCAAAGCTTCAACTTTTCGCAATCAAAACGTTGCCTTCTTCTTCACAACGATTCCGCGCTCTACTCGATCCGAAAACCGTCAAGAATTTGCTTTAGCCGATTGAAAAACTCTCAGCCCTAATTTTTGGCTCACACACGCAGAGAGTATAAGGAGGTGAGAAAATCTGATTTCTAATAGGTTATAAGAATTGTGGGATTTATTCTCCTTAAATAGAAAATCCCAAAAAAGATAGAGATCTTATTATCTTCCTTTATAATAAGATAAATCCCAAAAAAGGATAAAGATCTTATTATCTTCCTTTATAATAAGATAAATCCCAAAAAAAGGATAAAGATCTTATTATCTTCCTTTATAATAAGATAAATCCCAAAAAAAGATAAAGATCTTATTATCTTCCTTTATAATAAGATAAATCCCAAAAAAGGATAAAGATCTTATTATCTTCCTTAACTATATACATATATATATTTCAAATATACATATATAATTTAACAAATACTTAAACTCCGAATAAAAGGAATCGAACCCAATATTTCGCTTTGGCAAAATGACACGTCTGCCCTTTCCCGAAAATCGGAATATTACATTCTTCCCCCCTTAAAGGAGTTTCGTCCTCGAAACTTAAAACATACCTGGTAAGTCCATAAAATCTGGGAACTCGCTGATCATATCGTCCTCAACTTCCCAAGTAGCTTTATCCGGTGAATGATTGCTCCATTGCACCAGAACTAAAGGAATCAACCGTCTCTTAATCATCTTTTCCTTCCGGTCCAAAATTCGGTCGGTGTCTCATCGTCATTTAAAGATTATCCTGGAGACCCTCCGGATCAACGATGAGTCTCAATATCCGTCTTGGTCAAACACTTCTTTAACATTGAGACATGAAACACGTTGTGGACTCGACATGGATTCTCGTAACTTGAGTCAGTAAGCCAAAGGTCCAATTCTTTCTAGAATCTCAAAAGGTCCAACGCACTAGGGCTTAGCTTTCCCTTTTGTCCAAAACGTTTCACTCCCTTCATTGGTGAAGCTCGTAGGTAAACTCTTTCACCAACTTCAAACTCAAGAGGTCTCCTTCTAACATCTGCCCAACTCTTCTGTCTATCTTGAGCCGCCTTCAGATTCTTCTTGACCAACTGAACCCTTTCTTTAGCTTGCTCAACCAATTCTCGCCCGGTGATTTGTCTTTTCCCGACTTCATCCCAAAACAAATGTGTTCTACATCTTCTTCCATATAATGCTTCAAACGGTGGCATGCCAATACTTGCATGATAACCGTTGTTGTAAGCAAACTCCGCTACCGGTAGGTAATCATCCCATGATCCACCTACTTCCAACACACAAGCTCTCAACATATCTTCAAGTGTTTGGATGGTTCTCTCAGATTGTCCATCCGTCTCGAGGATGAAAGGCCGTACTCAAATCCAACTTGGTTCCAAAAGTCGCTTGTAAACTTTTCCAAAACCGATCGACGAACCTCGAATCACGATCCGAAACTATCGAGATAGGTACTCCGTGTAACTTCACTATATTATCCAAGTATAGTGTCGTCATTTTCTTCAAGGGCATATCGACCTTATATGGTAAGAAATGAGCGGATTTGGTCAATCTATCCACAATCACCCAAATCGCATCATTACCGCTTCTCTCGCCTTAGGTAAACCGGTGATAAAGTCCATAGTGATCTTATCCCACTTCCATTCTCGGGATATCCAATGGCTTAAGCATTTCTCCCGGTCTTCTATGTTCCGCTTTAACCTTCTCGGCAAGTATCACACTCGCAACGAACTTGGCTATCTCCGGTTTCATCGAGGCCACCAAAACCTTTCCTTCAAGTCTCTCAGACATTTTAGTAGCTCCCGGATGAATCGCGAAAGCAATCCTATGTGCCTCTTCCATGACTCTCTGTCCTAAATCACCAACCTTAGGCACACACAAACGATCCTGGTACCAAAGATTGCCATTCTTATCTAACACATATCCAACCGTAGAGCTTTTCCCTTGCAACTCGCTTCAAGTCAACCAACACCTGGTCTTCATCTTGCTTTTCCCGAATGTCATCCATCAACTCGAGACCTTGCTAACAATGGTGCCATAAAGCGCCGGTCTTCAATCGATCAAAGCTTCGGATTCTCAACCCATCTAACCTTTCGCAACGCGTCTTCAACACTCGACATCGCAAACACCGTTTTTTCGCTCAAGGCATCACCACTACATTTGCTTTACCCGGATGATACCGAATCTCCAAGTCATAATCCTTTACGAACTCCAGCCATCTCCTTTGTCTCATATTCAGATTTTCTGGGTAAAGAAATACTTCAAACTCTTGTGATCGGTGAAGATCCTGGCCTTAACTCCATACAGTAGTGCCTCCAAGTCTTTAGGGCAAACACTACTCGCCGCCAACTCTAAGTCATGTGTTGGGTAATTCTTCTCATGCACCTTCAATTGTCGGGATGCATAAGCAATTACCTCCCTCCTCGCATCAACACACAACCTAAACCTTGTCCCGAAGCATCCGTGTAGACATCATAATTATCAAAGATCTCCGAATCGCCAAAATTGGGGGTGTAGTCAACCTCTTTTCAACGTCTGAAAAGCATCTTCACACTCATGGTCCACTCGAACTTCACATCCTTTTGAGTGAGCCGGGTAAGTGGTGTAGCTATCTTTGAGAAGTCTTGTACAAACTTCCTATAATAGCCACCAAACCGAGAAAACTTCTAACCTCAAACGGTAGTCGGTCCGGACCACTTCTCAATCGCTTCAATCTTCGCGGGATCAACCTTGATGCCATCTCCGAAATGACATGACCCAAGAAACTCACTTGATTCAACCAAAAGTCGCACTTCGAGAACTTGGCATACACATCTGGTTCTCCTTTAATGTATCCAAAGACTATCCTTAAGTGTTCTTCATGTTCCTTCTCATCCTTAGAGTATACAAGGATGTCATCTATGAACACTATCACAAACTTATCCAAGTATGGCATGAAAACACGCTGCATTAAATCCATAAATGCGAGATGGGGCATTAGTGAGTCCAAAAGGCATAACTAAGAACTCATAATGTCCATACCGTGATGAAAGTTTGTCTTTGGTATATACGCTACCTTGATCTTCAACTGGTGGTATCTCGATCTAAGATCAATCTTAGAAAACACTCTCTTGCCTTGCAAATGGTTAAACAAATCATCAATCCTCGGCAAAGGGTATTTATTCTTGATGGTCAGATTATTTAACGCTCGATAGTCTATGCACATCCTCATGCTACCATCTTTCTTCTTAACAAACAATACTGGGGCTCCCCAAGGCGAAGTACTAAGCTGAATTATATTCCTCTCAAGCATATCCTTGAGCTGTGCTTTCAACTCCTTCAATTCAGTTCCGGAGATCTTTGATAATTATGATGTCTACACAGATGCTTCGGGACAAGGTTTAGGTTGTGTGTTGATGCAGGGAGGGAAGGTAATTGCTTATGCATCCCGACAGTTGAAGGTGCATGAGAAGAATTACCCAACACATGACTTCGAGTTGGCAGCAGTAGTGTTTGCCCTAAAGACTTGGAGGCACTACCTGTATGGAGTTAAGGCCAGGATCTTCACCGATCACAAGAGTTTGAAGTATTTCTTTACCCAGAAAATCTGAATATGAGACAAAGGAGATGGTTGGAGTTCGTAAAGGATTATGACTTGGAGATTCAGTATCATCCGGGTAAAGCAAATGTAGTGGCTGATGCCTTGAGCAGAAAACCAGTGTTTGCAGTATCGAGTGTTGAAGACGTTGCAGAAAGGTTAGATGGGTTGAGAATCCGAAGCTTTGATCAGATTGAAGACCGACAGTTTATGGCACCATTGTTAGCAAGGTCTGAGTTGATGGATGACATTCGGGAAAAGCAAGATGAAGACCCAAAGTGTTGGTTGACTTGAAGCGAGTTGCAAGGAAAAGCTCACGGTTGGATATGTGTTAGATAAGAATGGCAATCTTTGGTACCAGGATCGTTTGTGTGTGCCTAAGGTTGGTGATTTAAACACAGAGAGTCATGGAAGAGGCACATAGGATTGCTTTCGCAGATTCATCCAGAGCTACTAAAATGTACTGAGACTTGAAGGAAAGGTTTTGGTGGCCTCGATGAAACCGAGATAGCCAAGTTCGTTGCAGAGTGTGATACTTGCGGAAGGTTAAAGCGGAACATAGAAGACCGGGAGGAATGCTTAAGCCATTGGATATCCAGAATGGAAGTGGGATAAGATCACTATGGACTTTATCACCGGTTTACCTAAGGCGAGGCGGTAATGATGCGATTTGGGTGATTGTGGATAGATTGACCAAATCCGCTCATTTCTTACCATATAAGGTCGATATGCCCTGAAGAAAATGACGACACTATACTTGGATAATATAGTGAAGTTACACGGAGTACCTATCTCGATAGTTTCGGATCGTGATTCGAGGTTCGTCAGTCGGTTTGGAAAAGTTTACAAGCAGCTTTTGGAACCAAGTTGGATTTGAGTACGGCCTTTCATCCTCAGACTGATGGACAATCTGAGAGAACCATCCAAACACTTGAAGATATGTTGAGAGCTTGTGTGTTGGAAGTAGGTGGATCATGGGATGATTACCTACCGGTAGCGGAGTTTGCTTACAACAACGGTTATCATGCAAGTATTGGCATGCCACCGTTTGAAGCATTATATGGAAGAAGATGTAGAACACCGCTGTTTTGGGATGAAGTCGGGGAAAGACAAATCACCGGGCCAGAATTGGTTGAGCAAGCTAAAGAAAGGGTTCAATTTGGTCAAGAAGAATCTGGCGGCTCTCAAGATAGACGTAAGAGTTGGGCGATGTTAGAAGGAGACCTCTTGAGTTTGAAGTTGGTGAAAGAGTTTACCTACGAGCTTCACCAATGAAGGGAGTGAAACGTTTTGGACAAAAAGGAAAGCTAAGCCACAGTACGTTGGACCTTTTGAGATTCTAGAAAGAATTGGACCTTTGGCTTACTGGACTCAAGTTACGTAATCCATGTCGAGAGTCCACACGCGTGTTTCATGTCTCAATGTTAAAGAAGTGTTTGACCAAGACGGATATTGAGACTCATCGTTGATCCGGTCTCCAGGATAATCTTTCAGATGCGATGAGACACCGACTGTAATTTTGGACGGAAGGAAAAGATGATTAAGAGACGGTTGATTCCTTTAGTTTCGTGCAATGGAGCAATCATTCACCGGATGAAGCTACTTGGGAAGTTGAGGACGATATGATCGCGAGTTCCCAGATTTTATGGACTTACCGTGTATGTTTTAAGTTTCGAGACGAAACTCCTTAAGGTGGGGAAGAATGTAATATTCGATTTTCGGAAAAGCGAGACGTGTCATTTTGCGAAAATGAAATATTGGGTTCGGTTCCTTTTATTCGAGTTTAAGTATTTGTTAAATTATATATGTATATTTCAAATATATATATGTATATAGTTAAGGAAGATAATAAGATCTTTATCCTTTTTTGGGATTTATCTTATTATAAAGGAAGATAATAAGATCTTTATCCTTTTTTGGGATTTATCTTATTATAAAGGAAGATAATAAGATCTTTATCCTTTTTTGGGATTTATCTTATTATAAAGGAAGATAATAAGATCTTTATCCTTTTTTTGGGATTTATCTTATTATAAAGGAAGATAATAAGATCTCTATCTTTTTTGGGATTTTCTATTTAAGAAGAATAAATCCCCACAATTCTTATAACCTATTAGAAATCAGATTTTTCTCCACCTCCTTATACTCTCTCTGCGTGTGTGAGCCAAAAATTAGGCCGAGAGTTTTTCAATCGGTTGTTAAAGCAATTCTTGACGGTTTTCAGATCGAGTAGAAATACCGGAATCGCTGTGAAGAAGGCAACGCTTTGATTGCGCAAAGTTGAAGCTTTGATAAGAGAAAGATCGGTTTTAGCCGCTTTGCTTTCACGAGTTTTCTTTGTTGGAATAAGCTTGTTAAAGGTAAGAAGCTCTTCCTACAATCTAACCGTGGTTTAGAGTAGAATAGATCATGTTTTGGATGCATATTGCATCAAGTTTTAAGCTTAGATGATGTTTAAGGACTAAGTTTTGTTTTGGATCTTAAAAGACATGTTTCACTGCTTGTTTTACGCTATAATTCATGTGCAAGATGTTTAGATTCGAGTAGAGACCGTTAAGGGGTTGGAAAACAGGTTTTAGGGCTTTTTTTGCACGTAGATGCGACGCATTGGCTAGTAAATGCGCGCACGCATTCTCGATCTGAGATTGCTTAGAATAGTCTGCGTAGAGGATGCGCGACGCATTCCGTGAGTAATGCGCACGCATTGCCCCGATTTCTATGTAATGTTGTTTTAAGCTATGTTTTGAATTTTAAACCTTAATTCATGATTAAATAACACTAATTAAATATGAACAAGCCCGATTGAGTTTCGATTCGTTCGATTAAAACACCGAATGTACTCTTAAAGGAGTTGAAGTTCGGATCCGTCGGAAAGGGCATGAAAGGGCTTGTGCTTTGATGAACTAGGGTTCATCAATGTCTGTGTAATTGATAGGATGTGATGTCTAGTTGTCTAAGTGAGGGAGTAGAGCTGATAAGGGAGTATTATTCTGAAAACACTTAGGTGACTAGTTAATTCACATTAATAATTACATAAGTGTAGTAAAAGCTAAAACGTCATCTATTCTTGGTTAGGCAATCGATTCAAATCGGCGATGTGATACGCTCATAAAAGGTGGACAACGCCATCGGCTCAAAAGGTGAAGGGTAGTGGAGGAAATCCATCGAACGTATATGCATACCGGGAGATCCCGGGACTACCGTGCTAATCACCGTAGTTGGCAAGTATATCTCGTGGTGGAATTTTCACCATGCATTGTGTCCTTGAGTAATGATGTAACAAAGATAAGCTAAGTTAGAACGTATAGTCACGACGGTCGATGGGCATGTAGTGAACCCTAGATCGAGTCGGTCTCGAGAAGGCAAATCTTTTAATAATAAACCTTAATTATATTGTAGCTTCTACTTTTACTTTGTAGACATCAGTCTTACCTCAAATGCATGTTTATTTATGTGTTTGGGGAGAGAAGATTAACAGTAAATGATGAGTTCGAGGAACTTTGATGACGACGACGTTTGATGACGCTTTGAGTTGAAGACTTTGATTAATTATTATTCATTTCTTTATTTATTTCTAGATTTGGATTATTATTGGATTTTGTAGTTTACTTTTTAAGATTTTGGAATTCAGATCGCTTTTTGGGATTCGTTGGTTTTGTTTTGGATGTAATAACTTTACATTTCCTCTCTAGTTCTTGAATTTCTATTCGAGATGTTTGAAAAAATTACCCCAGTCTTTTTAACTTGTTTCTTTTATTCGACACGACGTAAAGAGGCGCTTACGTGTAATATTATTTATTTAATATTACGCGTCTTAACGCTTCGATTTCCTGATAATGACTTCGGTGTCTGAATCGCTGCTATCAATAACCGATTATATTTCTTACCCATTATTATTTGTATAACGATTGTATTACATGTCGTCTCTTATAAATACTTACGGAGTAACTATGTACAATGAATTTCATCGTGTTTATTCCATATAATTAAACCATTTCGTTGGATTTTATTTCCGCAACAGAAACGTGTGTGTTTGTTTGTTTGTTTTTGTTTTTTTTTTTTTTTTTTTTTTTTTTTTTTTTTGTAATTCTTTTCTTTGAGGAGTTAACCCTTATTGTTTAACAGCCAGTCCATGTATTTTTTTTTGGCTCACGGTATTGCCAAGACAATAATCGGTATTACCAAGAAAAATACCACATAGTCCAAAGAATGTTGAAGTATAAATTGCCCCGACATTAACAAAAAAAAAAAAAAAAAAAAAAAGAAGCCTTGGCAATACCAATTTTTTAGGGTGCTAGTCCATGCATTTGAAATGACATTCATAAATCATAATTATACAAAATATAGAATAATCTAATTAGAATACAAAGAAAAAATAAAGTTTAACCGATAAATTTTTAATGTACAACCTTCGTCTAAAAATGTAATTCCAATTAGTTTTTTAGTTTTGTTCCATAATACAAGTCTCTTTAGATAATCAAGGAAGAATTTATTACATTTTTCTCCTTTTATCAACTATTTAGTATTTACTCATCAACTTTTCGCTACTTTGTATTAATAATATTCAAATGTTATTTTAGATTTTTTTATCAAAATTAATTGCACATAACTAATTTAACTAAATTTCTTTTTTTTTGTTGAGAAATTTAACTAAATTTCTTAATATGTGTGATGATGATGCTGAATAATGTACCACCGGTAAAACAGGGCCACATGTAATCTAAGGGTGAGTTTGGAGGAAGAATATGCAAGGCCAAGACTGATAAAGATGGTATTTTTGGTGTTATATTACCGAGTCAAGAACGTATCTTGGATCGCTTACGTATCTCATGTAATGTCCCGGAATCGCCTCACGTAGTTTCTGAGCTATGTATTTATAGGCACATGTCTTCTTCCGCCTCTAAACTTAGGCGGTTTGGTCTATTGACATAAATACCCCTTTAATGGGCCTTGACCCCTTGTCCAAGTAACCAGTTTGGTGGTGGGCCTGGGAACCTGGACTGGAGGCCTTGGTCTCGACTCGATGCATACCGACATGGGTGATTGAGGTGGGACACTTGCAGAATCTGCCGGTTGCTGCGGTCTTCACTGGTAGGTCTCGTATTCGATCCGATATGTATAATTAACACATACTTTTCTACATCCAGCTGAACCAATCAGATTATTCCACGTGGAGGGGTGAAATTCCGTATCGTCATAAGCCCCCCAGATCGGAGGGAAGCTCGTCTCGAGTGCTGATGTCGGATCTGAAAATTTGAATAATCTTTTCGACGCACGGCCTTTTTGGCGGGAATACGGCCGTCCCTCTAGTCGTTTCTAGTCGTCGTAGGATGACGCATCTGCACTCGCATTAATGTGCGCATGAATCTAAGCGTTTTCATTGGTCCACGCGGGATTCTCGCTCCTTGATTTCGCGTTTTCACCCTATAATCGCTTCAAATCTTGCCCTTTCAAATCATTTTGAGATTTGCAAGCATATAAGAAACTCAAGACCACGAAGCCTCTTATTTGCCATTCTTTCTCTCGCTTTATCCTGAAAAACACAAGTAAGCCCTAATTTACTCAAATTTTCTCTGCTATCTTGTTTTTGTTTATTGCATCTTTCCTAGTTCCATGTCTAGTAGTGAGAGCGATTCTCAAAATAGGGAAGAACTTGTTGTGATAGAAGAAGAATCAGTGAAAGGGCGATTTCTCGAGGCACCAATTGCTTCCGTGAAAGGGTTGCCGGAGAAGAAGAAGAGAGGAGGAGAAGAAGAATCGTCTTCTCGACCCACGCCAAGCGTAAACTAGGATGAAAGGTCAAGGACCTTATGGTCGCATATCCGACCTTACCCAAGAAAAAGCCAAAGCCGCTTGTCTTCGAGCACGGCATTCCCTACTCATCCGAAAACATCAGAGTATCTCAGGGGAACCATCAATATGCCTGCGATCCTCCTTATGGTTTCTGTGCCATTTATGAGGCACAACTGAAAGAGGGGTTAAGGTATCCCTTCGATCCGTCCCTCATTGAAGTTCTTCGGCACTACCAGATCTGCGTTACTCAGCTCTCTCCAAACGGGGTCAGGAGCGTCATGGGCTTCGTGTTGGCGTTTCGGATCGCCAAAGTCGAATTCATTGTCCGACTATTCCGATAGTACTATGCCATCCAAGGCCTGCAAGATGCAGGATGGTATACCTTCCAGAGACGTCCCTTAGTGCCGGAGTTTGTGAGAAGAGTAACCTCGTCCCAAGGTGAATGTAAACCACATTTCTTTTTCATCCGACTCGGGCTGGATGATATCGATATCCGGACCTGGTACAAAAGGCCCAAGAAAATGCATGATAGGCTCGACTCCGATGTCCCTCGCACGTGTAAGGTTCTCGAGAGGGTTTATCCCGATGTCGCGACTCGCAACCTACATTCTCTGTACCCCTTTGCTGATGTCGAGACGGCAGGCCCAGGTGCCTATCTGGAACTTGACGAAGACGTTCGAGTTTTGTGTAGGATATTTATTCACTCTGTCGAGTTGTTACACTTTCTATTTTTCTTTTTCTGTATTCGTTTCTGTTTTTGACGGTGTACTAATGTCGATTTATCTCTGTTTGCAGTGGAGCACTTTTCAAAGTTAGAGGCATTGGGTAAGATGCCTGACCCCAAGAAGACGGACCCCAAAAAGATCCAAGAGCTGGCTGGTATCAGGTCGAAGAAGCCAGCGTCAGGTGCCATAATCTCTGGGGGCCAGAGGACCCCGGCCCGATCTTCTACCCCTATATCGACATCTGACATTCTTAGAGATCAACCCGATGAGGCTAGGGTGATCGAGCAGGTCGAAGAGAACCTTACCCCGAGGAAACGTCAGAAAACAACCGAGGTGCGGCATGGGGTCGGGAAGGAAACTCGTAACCTTGCTCCGCCAAACTCCACCGACCCGATCCCTGGAAGGAGTGTGGCGGAGATGGAAGCCATGACTCCGGAAGAGCTGCATGACTTCATCATGAAAAGCCATCGAGCTGTAAGTCTTCCTTTCATTTCCCTTGTAGCTTCGGGATTTTCGTCTATTTCCGATATTAAGAGTGCTCTTCTTTGCAGACTCGGCTTGCGACTAAAGTGGCCCTGAACAGAATCGAGTCCCCCTCAGCAGCTTTGGAGGAACAGAAAGAGACCATCGCCAGACTGACCTCCGACATCGAGAAGCAGAAGGCCAAGGTGAGCAAGTTTGGATGATCGACGCCAGCGTCAAGCCGAGTCCGACTCGCAACGGCGCGAGACGATCTGTCCAAAGCGCATAAAGATATATCCGACAGGGATGTCGAGCTATCGAAGGTAAGGTCGGAGCTTGATCAAACAAAAAATGAGTTGGCTGGATCTATCAAAGCTCGAGACGACCTTCAGCTCGAGGTTGATAGCGTCACGACCCGTCTAGAGGCGGCTAAAAAGGATTTCCTGACATCTGATTCCCTCAAGAATGACTTGGCACTGCTGATGACTCAGGCCATGAAGGGGGGATTCTCGAATGCGCTGGATCAGGTCAAGATGGTCGTCCCTGACTTTGAAGTTTCAAGCATCGAAAAGGCATATTTGTACGATCCAGAGGCCATTCCCAGATATGGTCGATAAATAACAGACTTCAAAGCTGGCGTGTCTCTTTATGACAAGTATGTGGTCCCTGCCTTGGAGGGAGACGGTGAAAGGGATCTCGAGTCGGAAACTCTAGCCGATCCCAACGCCAACCAGTCTGCTGCCTGATCTTATTTCTTGTTATTTTTTGAACAATCTAATTCGATCTGGTTGTAACAATTTTTATCGATCTTGTGTTGAACCTTTTGCTTCGATTTGATTGTATAACTTTTATTTGTCTGGGTATGCTTTTGGTCGAGTCGAATCTGTGATTCGATCTCTAAAACTGTTTAATTTTGCATCTTGATTTTTGAATCTCGATATATGCTTTTCCATTGAATTTTTTTCTCGTTGTTGATTACTTGTCTAGTGTGTAGTCTTTTTCGACTTAATTCCCTTGCAAAAGGTGCCTTGTGGGGTGTAGTCCTTTGGACTTAATTCCTCTATGGCCCCTCGAAGTGTAGTATGAGTACATGAATCGTGATACACTTGGGTCTGAGTCGACCTAGCACTGTACTGCCTTATCGGCTTGACTTGGCTTTTTGGTCGGAGATCGAATTAAGAAACCCTCACTCGACTGTCGCATATCGTGGTGCTTATGATCTGGTCGAGTTAGGTATCCATCATGGGATCTTCCGACCGCCTCTCATCGTGGCTTATTGGCAGGTCGGGAGTGATGTAAGCTCCTTCAGTGACTTGGCTTTTTTCACTGTTTTATTTTAACTCCATCGTGTGGAGGGCTTGCAGATCGGAGGTGATATAAGCATTGTCAGTGACTTGGCTTTTTTCACTGTTTTATGTTAACTCCATCGTGTCGAGGAATTGGTGTTGTGGTCGAATTTTGTGCTTTTTCTTCTTCTGCCCCCATTTTCTTTTTTTATATGATCTTGCAAGTATAGAATAACTAAAAAAAAATAAAATTGCTTGGATAAAGAGCATTGAAATCAAATGGCATATCGACTCGTTACAAATAATTAAGAAAGTAAAGTTGCAAACGTCATAGAGTGAACAAACAGTTTAAACATAATATTTTCTGAGGTTGGTGGCGTGCCAAGTGATACGATCCCTTAGGATGCACCTTCAGAATTTTATAGGGACCTTTCCAATTCAGCTCTAGCTTGCCTATTGGGTCTTGCCTGCTGGCTTCATTCTTCCTCAACACGAGATCTCCTACTTGGAAGTATTTATATTTCACTCTCGCATTGTAATACTGTGAGATATTTCTTTTATAATTGGCCATTCGATGTGCAGCAATCTCCCTTCTCTCTTCGACGTTGTCTTTTTCTAGCCTCAGATCAACAGCATTTTTCTCGACATCGTAGGCCAAAATTCGAGGCGATGCTAGCCCTATCTCTGCAGGTATCACTGCTTCGCATCCATAAGTCATGGCAAATGGAGTCTCATGCGTGGCCGAATTGGGTGCTGTTCGATACGACCACAGAATGCTTGGTAACTGAGCTGCCCAATCCCGACCTTCATCTTCTAACCGCTTGATCAAGCCAAATTTAATCTGCTGTTTGTCTGCTCGACTGCCCATTGATCGAGGTCGGGCCATCAAGTCGTTCTATGCTCGATCTTGTACTCTTTGAGCCAATCCTGCACTCTGTCATCCAGAAATTGAGTTCCATTATCCGAGATCAGATACTTCGGAATTCCAAACCTGCACAAAATATTTTCCCATAGAAATTTTTTGATGGTCTGAGCCCTGATGTCGGTAAGAGCTTTGGCTTCGACCCACTTCGTGAAGTAATCAACTGCGACCACAACATATTTGAAATTACCCGGAGCTCGAGGTAAAGGCCCGACTATATCGACCCCCCACTCATCGAACGGCCATACCGATTCGATGGCGTTCATCTCCTGTGCTTGCTGGTGTGTCACCACATCATGCACTTGACAAGCCCTGCATCTTATCACCAATCGATTGACATCCTTTTGCATGGATGGCCAAAAATAACCGGCTAGTTTACATTTTCTTGCCAACATTCGAGCTCCGCAATGATTACCACAAACTCCTCGATGTATCTCTTCAAGAAGATAGGCCCCCTCTTCTTCCGATGCGCATCCCATCCAAGGTGTTACAAACGATTTTCGATAAAGGACATAGTCAAATAGAGCATACCTGGAGGCTTGCAAATGGATTTTTTACGGCTTGAGACTTGTCGACGGGAGAATTCCATCTTTCAAGTACTGAGCTATAGGTCCATCCATGTCGATCCTTGGGTAACCGGTTGTACATCGACCTCGTTGTAGAGCTTTTTCGCTAACATTTCTACCGTAACCTTCCTTTTCATTTGAAATTCGATGCGAAGTTTAGACAAAGCATCGCCCGTTTGTTTTCGCTCACGAGGTACTGCTCGATATAAACCGTCTTGAACTTCGATATCAACCCCGAACAACTTTCAAATAATTCTTCATGGATTCCTCTTTGGCTTCATACTACGCCTCGTATGTGATTTACTATGAAGTGAGAATCACTATACACCAGGAGATTCTCGACCCCAACTTCGATGCGACTTCAAACCCGTGATCATGGCCTCATACTCGCCGTTGTTGGTGGCCTTGAACTCGAATCAAGCGCGATGAGAACTCTTCTCCTTCGGACTAACCAACAATAACCCGACTCCAGCTCTTTCTTTACTTGATGCACCATCGATATGGATGGTCCATTGTTCCTCCGTGATTGTTTTTCCGCTCTAGTTGAATCGATAATCCTCGGCTATGAAGTCCGCCAAAGCTTGGCCTTTAACAATTTGTGACGAGGTAGAAAATCGTTATCGATATTCACTAACTCGACCACCCATTTTGCTAATCGACCCGATGTCTCAAAGCTTGGCCATAATTTGCTTTGAGAGGTTGGTCGGTGACCACAAGAATGGGTGTGCTTGAAAATATGGCTTCAACTTCCTTGATGCATGAACCAAACTCAATGCTAACTTTTCAAGCAGGGTATACCCGATCTCCGCTCCATGCAATGCTTTACTTACAAAATAGATGGAATCATGTCCCTGGTGCGCTTTCGAACCAACATCGCACTTCACGCCTCTTCGCAGATTGCTAGATAAACCGTAGTTTCTCTCCTTCCCGAGGTGAAGATAGTGTTAGAAAATCAGACAAATACTCCTTCAAATCATCGACGCTTTTCGACATTTCTCATCCCATTGAACGGACTCGCTTTCTTCAATATCTTGAAGAAGCGGTAGGGCCTTTGCTAGCGATATCGACAAGAAGCGATTGAGGGCCGCCATCCGACCCGCCAATCGTCTCACGGCATGAATGCCGACGCCACCACTCTTTTCAAGGCGTCTTCATCTAAAGACGCTTAAATGATCTCGCCATGTCTTGGTGGGGTGGAAGGCTGCCGGCCTTCGGGGATCTGGCCATTGCAGTTCAGATCCAGTGGGAACTTCTTGAATCTGGGATGGAACCCCTGCTGGATCTACATCTGGTGTTCTTCGACCTGCGGGTTCTTACTGTTCGTTGGTTTCTTTCTTGCTGGTGGTGCAATTGCAATATTTTTACCAACTCACCGGTAGAGGACCCTCCTTCTAGCGCCAAATAATGTACCACCGGTAAAACAGGGCCACGTGTAATCTAAGGGTGAGTTTGGAGGAAGAATATGCAAGGCCAAGACTAATAAAGATGGTGTTTTTGGTGTTATATGGCTGAGTCCAAGAATGTATCTTGGATTGCCTCACGATCTGTGTAATGCCCGGGAATCAAGCTCTACGTAGTTCCCTGAGCTATGTATTTATAAGCACATGTTCTTCTTCCGCCTCTAAACTTGGGCGGTTTGGTCTATTGACATAAATACCCTTTAATGGCGCCTTGACCCCTTGTCCAAGTAACTCACTGGGTGGTGGGCACAGGAACTGGACTGGAGGCCTTGGTCTCGACTCGATGCATACCGACATGGGTGATCGAGGTGGGACACTTCTGAATCTGTCGTTCTTTGTTGTGCGGTCTTCACCTGGTAGGTCTCGATTCGATCCGATATGTATAATTAACACAGACTTTTCTACATCCAAATTTGGACCAATCAGATTATTCCACGCGTGGAGGGTGAAATCTCAGATCTTCATCAAAACCTCAAAAGTCTTATATTTTCGGCATTGCAGGTAGAAGATAATATTAACGTGTTACGTGTTGGTGGGGAAGTTCTTTTGTGGTATCTCTACACATGTGGAGACACCGTATGACACCGTATACACCACACAAATTCATTCTATATTTAAACTGTGTGGTTCTGATCATTTTACCCGTCACTTCAGTTCAAATTCCCTCACGATACTAGAATTTCCATGTTGTTGTAAATACAATGTGGTAGGTAAATATGTAGTACACACTGCTCTCTTACACATTTTCAGAGGACCAGTGGGCCTTTTGTGCTTCAGCACAAAACTGTTGCAAGAAAAAAAGATAAAAATAAAAAATAAAAAACTATTCCTGCCGACAGCTTTACCCTTCATTTTTTTCTATATCTTCAAACACTTGCAAGTCCAACTTTCATGGTTTCAGCTCAGAACAATATTTTTGTTTTTCACTCTTCCCTTCTCTGACAAAAAGTAATGGTACAAACAAAGAAGTACAGAGGAGTCAGGCAACGCCATTGGGGCTCTTGGGTTTCTGAGATTCGCCACCCCTTACTGTATGATATATGTCTTTTCTCCTCTTTTGCCCTCTCTTTACAACACATTCACTAATGCATATTCTCCATTTCTTAGCATATTGCATTACATATTTTCTAGGTAAAGACGATCTGTACACGCCGTTAGGTTGCACGGATACGCATGCATGGGCAGGATTTTTTTAAATATATAGGATTTGGGGAGGGGGCATTTGTGTAAATTTCACAAACATAAAGGCTTGTTTCATTATTAACTTTTGGTAGTATCTATAGTTTTGAAAAACTTTTCAATTCACGATATCAAGTTATGAATATGCACATATGAATCACGTTTTTAGTTTTTGAAAAATTACAAATTTGTCTCTAGATATACATGTGTCTTAAACATCTTTAAATATCGGTGTCGGATACTTATCCAAGACACGTTACCAAAAAGAAGTATCCGTGGATGATAAATCATACTAGTGTTATATGTGAATAGGAAGGAGAATTAGTTGGATAATTAAATTTATTTTTGTGGAATAGTACCAAACATTTAACTTATGAGAAAAATCTACTTTTTTTTCATGAAAATATATATGAAGTGCCAGTGTTTACGATGTGGTAGGAAGAGAAGGATTTGGCTAGGAACATTTGAAACGGCAGAGGAAGCGGCAAGGGCGTACGACGAGGCGGCGATTCTGATGAGCGGCCGCAATGCTAAAACCAACTTTCCGGTGGAAAATCATCACGAACAACAAGACGGCGGCGGAAATAGCGATCAACCACCGTCGTCGTCGTCTTCTTCTTCTTCCTCCTCATCTTTGTCCGCCATCTTAGGGGCAAAACTTCGCAAATGTTGCAAAACCCCTTCTCCTTCTTTGACTTGCCTGAGGCTGGACAACGAGAATTCTCACATCGGAGTGTGGCAGAAGCGTGCCGGAATACGTTCCGATTCGAATTGGGTTATGACCGTTGATCTCGGAAAGAATAAAAGTAAAGCCACCACCGAAAACGGTTCCTTGGTGATGCAAATTACACCATCTACATCGACGACGGAGAGTTCGTCGTCCATGAATGAAGAAGAAAGAATTGCATTGCAAATGATTGAAGAATTTTTGAATAGGAATTGATTGATAAAGACTGGTCCAGATTCCATGTGCCTGTTCCTTATATGTGTGTGAGAGATATCTCTAATATGTTGTACGATGTGATTCCATAATGGACCATGTCGGATAACATGTGCAAATGCCATATAGTAGACGCTAGCGGTATTTTCAAGCAACATTTGGTATTGTCAAGCAAATTTTATAATAGGACAAAAATTTAAAGGGAAATGCTAGAACCACAACGAAAATACACAATCAATCGATAAAACATTGATCCACACTATTGATTTTTGTTGTTCTTATATTGATTGATCTATTTCACACAATAATCAATAGTGTAGATCGAACGTTGTGTCGATCGGTTACAGATTTTTTAATTTGTGGTCTATCATTGCTTCAGCATTAACAACAAATGCATTGGCAATATCAGAAGGTTTATTTTGATGTATAAATTTGGCTCAAAATATTATTATAAATTTTAAAATGGTCATATGGCAAGTATGACTTCATACTACATGATATTGGAAACTTAATAAAATAATGGAATCATTATTTGTAGAAATATGTATCTTGATTTTTTTTTTTTTTTTTTTTTTTTTTTTTTTTTTTTTTTTTTTTTTTTTTTTTTTTTGGTTGAGGAAATGTATCTTGTAGTTTAAATATTGTTGTTCTTTGATATGGTGATCCAAAACCACTACGCATGAAATTTTATAGTTATTGTGATACCCCGTATCCCCATAAAAGGATATAAATTTTTTTTTTACGATTTTATGTGTGTTGATAATATTATTGAATTATGTTTCATTTAATAAACGAGGTCAATGTAATTATTAAAGGGTATTTACGGTATTTTAAAGGTGTAACTTTTAGTAAAGGTAAAAAGATAAATGTACCATCCCCTATTTAAACCCAATTTCACCTCAAATCCTTCATTCCGCTTTCTCCAAAAGAATCTGTTGGCTGAGTGATAGAAAATGAGAGAAAAGGGAGAAAAAGAAGAAAAAAAGAGAAAAGAGAGGAGGAAGAGAGATTCTTCCACTTTTCGGGCAATCCGACTGTTGAAATCACAAACCGATTACACCAAAATACTTTCCTTGATGAGAGATTAATTTTGATATAAGTTTTACTTCGGTCGGGTAAGAGTTTCGAAAACCCATTTTCCTAGATCTAGATGTGTTCTTGAGTCTTTTCTTAGTTTTTTAATGTTTTAAATGTTGTTGTAATCGTAGAATTTCGTTTTGGTGGTAAATTCAAAGTGGGTTGTCTAGAAACTTGGAGCTTTTTTGTGGATCTAAATCTTCTTGGAGTGTTCTTGGAGGTTTGTGAAATCAAAGGTAAATGAGTGTTCAACCAAATTTTTATTTGTTAC
Organism: Gentiana macrophylla; assembly: GCA_026214975.1. Classification (NCBI taxonomy): domain Eukaryota; kingdom Viridiplantae; phylum Streptophyta; class Magnoliopsida; order Gentianales; family Gentianaceae; genus Gentiana; species Gentiana macrophylla. Next base: position 61,161 of record JAOBSW010000372.1, read on the forward strand.
TAGCCTTTAAATCTTGCCCATGACTTGTAGGAAATGTTAGATTTGATTTTTATAAATTGTTTTAAGTGGTTTGGATTCAAAGTTTGTAGCTTTTCACTTCAAGCATGTTTTATAGTAATTTTATATCACTTTGGCTTGAATTTCATGTTATATTGGTGTTTAGATCTAATATTTATATTGGTGTTTAGATCTAGTATAATATTTATGTTGGTGTTTATATATAGTATAATGTTACAAGCATGTTGTAGAATAATTCTCGTATTATTTGTATGGATTTGGAGTAGATTTAGTGTTTAATATGGTAAAGAAAACACGAAATTACTTGGCTAATTTCTAGGCAAAAATGGAAAAAAGAGTTATGTGGAATGTTGTAAAGTCAAGTGTACGTGTTCTAGTGAATTTGGCTCCGCACCGTGTCTCACGGGAGCATTGGAACACTCTACATTTGGCCTTATGTGATGTTGACTTGAGATCAATGTCTTACTTGTAAGATGACGAAGTTAAGGGTTCGGTTTCCGATATATTCTGGCTCAAGACTTGTGGAGACTCTCATGAGGAGATACTCGGGATCATCGGAAGCCTAATTTCTTAGCCTTGTGGGTATTGGATTAGATTCTAATATTTTTGTGCAATGTGTTAAGTAGTGTAATGTAGACTTGGTCTCTAGTAGTCCCTCAGAAGCCTTCTATGTGTAATGAACTTAGGTGGTTAGATTAATCGCTTAAATACGTACTTGATGAGTCTAAAAGCTAAAACATGTTAGTCCTTGGTGAGACATGTTTTTGTAACGCAGCATGAAACTATTACACCTCCGTACTTTTAGATATTTGTGCCGGACTCGTGTAATATTCCACACGTTTTAGATACTCGTGCCATATGAGGTGCTGAATATGTCGTGGTGCAGTATTCACCATTCAAAGTGTCATTGGATTAGTATGTAACAAATGTCTTATTTGGGTGTGTCAATAGTAAGACTAGTAGAGTGTTGTGAGCGAGTGAAACATATGTGTTATTATGTTTGTTTGACTTGTCTTGTGATATTATTATTACTATTAATGATGATTCTTGTGACATAGCATGTGTAGATTCGGTGCTTCTACTCTTTACTAAGTACGTTTGTATTTACCCTTTAGCATGTTGTTGTCTCCACCCCGAGAAGGTGGTTTTATTGTAGTTAGGTTGAGTTCGAGATCTTTTAAGAGTGGTTTCCAGAGTTTCAGCTATTGAAGTCTATCTTTCTTTTCTGTTGTAATAATGGTATATAATCTTCCTTCTCTTTTGTATTAAATTAAGTCAGTTGTACATTTGGTTTGTAAAGAATGGTTTGTAATAGTTGAATGGATATTCAATCTTTTGTATTTTTCTTGGGATTTTGGTTTTAGTTGCAGCCCCGTGTTACTTGTCGATCATTGTAGTGATCTTTTAAAGTTTTTCCCGAGTCTTTGTTTTTGTTTTACGCTTGTTCTCTGTTATTGATGATGTCTGACTTATGTATATAATTGATTTATTTTAATTATATACGTGCCGGACATCCTTTTCCGGTTAATGACTCGGTATCCAGATCAGGGTCGTCACAGTTGGTATCAGAGAATGAAGTAACACCCTGCATAAGTTTAGATGTCTTAAGATGTAATCTTTTCAAGTTTAGACCTTGAAGTTGTAAATTTTGAGGTTAGACTTTTCAAATGTTAACCTCCTAAGTTAGATCTTCTATGTGTTAAAACTCGTAATATTAGAATCCCTCAGCTTGGGTAGTGTGACCTTAGGCTAAGTGTGAGTCTTTTTAATGAACCTTTTTAAGTTAGAGTTTTCAGGCCTACATCTTAAGGTGGTGAACTCTCAAGTTGGGCTTCGTTAAAAAGCCTTTAATGGAACCTCTTAGTGTTCTTTAAACTTTACGGATCCTTTTTTCATCAATGTTTTTCTTTTATTTGATTCATCATTTTCAAGGATTCCGGCTTATTAATGTTCATTCATACTTGCATTTGGATCACGTTGTTGCATTGTCATTTGCACTTGAGCCCTTCAAGTTTTTCAATCATGGTACAACCTTTTAAATTCAAAATATTCATTGCTACATGCTTCCTTGCCTCCAGCATACAATTTTCTCATCGTTTGTAACTTTTCTAAGCGTCACACAATACATGGTTTAATTTGTATGTTTGTTTCAAGTTGTACAACCGTTTTCCTTACCTCAAAAAATTTGAAGTCCTACTAATCAAGAAAGGTTTCTTGATCTAAAAGTTCTTCTTTTACATTTACGCAACTTTTCAAAAAGGGTTAAAATTTTGAATTTCAAAACAACATTTAGAATTTATGTTTGAACAAGGAACATTGTTGATCTCCTTTCCTTAATCCGTTTTAATAAATCATACATATTCAAATGATTTGATCCTTGAATATGTTATGACAACCACTATGATCTACATTCTCTCTTTTGACCCAAGACAATTCATTTAACTTTGATCCCAATTTATAACCTAGGTTGGTGTTTACTAACTTGGAAAAAGAATTTGATAAACGTTTCTTTTGCACAAAAATAGTTGTATTTGACTAGTCCCTTCATGATCAAAGACATTCCGATTTTTGGTTATCATTTGGCAAACTCCAATATCTGTAATTCTCATCCTTCTTCATTCTCAAAATCATTTTCATTTGAGTTACACATGTCTTTAATTTTCAATCACATTGCACGAAGTAATTTTAAACATGTCATTAATTTCTCATCTGCATAATTTGAAATGGTAATCCCCACCTTTTGGTTGTAGGATTGTGGTATAGATTTTTTAGTTGTGTTTAGAAGAATAGTTTTGAGGAGTTGTTTCTTTAAGGTAAGTTCTTCCTAGGCTTAGTAGTCTGGTAGGGAGTTTGTGTGGGTTATCGTTTTAATGATTTCCGATCGTGAGCAAACAAGCAGTTACCTTCCATCACCCCACATGCGTTCTTGCTTCCATTTGACCATCACCAACCAAGTTACCTTTCGAGTAATTTGCACCCCAGTTAAACATTTTCCGCCTTTTGCCTTGTTTTGTCCAAAGAATATTTTGCCTCATGTTTTAAAAAAGAAAAGAGGTTCTCAATGTTTTACCATTTTGAATCATAGAAACAAGCTTCTTTATAGTTTTGTAATTGTTGTGTTAAATTCAACTTCTTTCAAGTCTGAAGAAAACTTTTTTTTTATTTACTTGTGTTTATCTTTAACTACCTTTTCTAAAAGATGTTTTGATGTAGTTAATCTTTTTGTTATCAATAATGCATTCTTTTAAGTGTGTATCTCTGTGTTTGCCAAATCCCCAATCCTTTTTTATAATAATCTCTTTTGGGCTTATCACAGCCTGTCTAGTATGTGTTAGGAAATCTACGCAGGAACGTAGCGGAATTCAAAAATTTATTTCCTTTTTACCCAAGATCGACTTCGTTTAAGAAACAAGCATAAAAGAAGCAGACAATAGAATACCTTGGTTGATCCAATTGGATCGACGCTTTGTCTACGGTTGTAGTTTCTGCACGGAACCGTCCCGGCCTCTACTATTGATCCACACGAATAGCCCGCCAGAATCCCATCATGGATTGCTACCAGAAACACTCGGTTGCTAGACTGACCTTTTCTCTCTCTCAAAATCTCTCTAAAAAGCTATCTTATTTTCACAAGGACTATTAGTCTCTTGGAATTGTGATGTACCAAAGAGCTAGCCAGTCCCTCTTATATAGAAAGACCTGCGCCCCATATGTCTCCCAATCTGATTGGGAGAAGTTTCCTAATAGATTAAAGAGAAAAAAAATGTTTTTCTAATAAAATATAGAAAGTATCTTTGATTGATTTATCACATTTAATTTAATATCTCATATTAAATATTTCCAAGATATTGTCAATATCTAATATTGACTATCTTTATCTTATCACCATAAATCTATTTTTCACAAATCAATTAATATCCAATATTAATATATGATAATTTCATTAATTAAATTGCACAATCCAAGTGTATCTTATACACTAATACATGCGCCCCAAATAGCGATAAATTGGCATCCGGAATATTCTTAATTAATACAATAATATGAGTAATTAATTTGCAAAATACATGTGTATCAATATACATATATATTTCGACACACGTATACAATATATGCATATTTAATTAATCAATATAATTAATATCTTGTATTTAATTTATTCATAATAAATAAATACCACCATATTAATTATTCACTATAACACTTTATAGTCGAGATAAAACTTTCTTAATTGTTATCACTATAACCGCATTTTAATCCGGCTAGATGTTCTTATGTGTGTGACCTGATAGGCTTCCGAATATGTTGGCCGTAGGCACAAAGTGAAATTACAAAAATGCCCTTCATACCTAACGATCATGGATAGCGTCTAGCAACACGTCCATGACCCCCAATCATCAGAAGAGTCAAATGCAATGACTACTACCTTTCATGTGAAACAATTACCGTGCAAATAAAATCCTATCACTGTTACAATATCCATACGGTCTTACGACGAGTGTCAAACATCAACGACTGTATCTTATAATCTTGATATCCTACTCTCTCGAAGTAACATATTACTTCCACATTGCAAAGACTTTCGAGAATAAGACAATCCTTATAAGAAGGCCCTTTCAGATATTTACTCCTAATCATAGGATACGTGATTTCCGGACGAGCAACATGAATCCTACACATGCTTCAGTAACACACCCAATCACTACCGCATGATCAACCCATGTCTAGGGGAAATATCAATAGTGTCAAAGCATGACAATCCACAACGTGATGCCATGAAGACTCCGGTCTTAGGATAATTACACAACCGCCACATAGTGTGACACTTAATAAAATATGTGGGTCAGTCTTACGTACGCATTCTTTAATACACGTCCACGTACAGTCCAAGTGTCTCAACACTTTGATAGATGAGATCTATCCCTACCTTCAATAAGATAGAAGACATCCAATAAATGCTAATCTGATCGTACTATTAATGTCCTATTTAATAGTACATACGACTAGAGACATTTAAGTGTCCAACCTTTTAAAGTGAGTCGAGATCTCATCAACCATAATCACCATTATGATTTCTCTATCATAGTTTAATACTAAGGACGTTATAATATAACAATATCATAATTGGTTCGTTAAACAAACAAATATATAATAACAGAAAAGCCATTTAATATATGTATAAACATAAAAAAAATAGTAGAAATGATCTGACCCAGTCGGATCCGGTCCAACCCAATTTGGCTTAAGACACTATTTTAACAATCTCTCACTTGGCCTAAAGCCAATCACTCGTACACACAAGACCAAGTTGAAACACATGAATCTCATGCAATACTCACAACCAGCCCTAAGCGCGAACGGATCATTATCCGTGGGTACTCAGACTACCTTCATATCATGCTCCAAATGATCATGTCAAAGGAACCGCCTCAACACACACATGAATCTCTGACGAGACCCTAGATCTTGCTTCAAGCAATGAATCCACCATTATATCAGCTATACAGTAAAGGTGGATGAACCACACAAGGTTCAGGAGTTAACCTTCTAGATCCATGTACTGCTCCCGCTCCGCCTCTACGGCACTACTGTGTTTTGGCTCAGTTGTAGAATTTACAGTGATCTCCATCTAAGAACATTTCCATCTCACTGTGTCAATTGATTAAAGCGACCGCAAACCCACATTGTAGCTCCCACTATCTTCATAGGACCTAGGGCATACATCTGTATATTTACGCTAGTTCTATTCCAAGTTTCAATAAACTAAGAACCCATCCTCAACACCGTTAATAATATCCTTGATATTTACCAGAATCACTTTCATACTTGCTCATGACTCTTCATGAAGTATGAACATCTGGTTCAACTCATAATACTTATGATGGACCCTATTGTAGAAGCAAAGGAAACCTTCCATAAGTATCATCTTTCACCTCATTCTTTAGGACTGATGTCCTATCATAGATAGATCCTGAGATTACCGGCTAGCAGTGTCTATTGCTATGATCTATGCTAAACTCTTTTAGCATCCCAACTATCAGGGTGAAATGTGACAATTAAGCAATATTTGAATCTATCACTATAGATTAAGAACTGCCATACTAAGAGCTTTCGTAAAGACCTTGAACTACCAAACATTAATTGACTGTGGGATAGGGTTACAACTCTCAAAAAGTATATACAACACCTTACTCAAAAATAGTAACACTCCCACTAAACCTTCTGCACATTGGACATATCCTTACTTTTGCTCAAATCAAACATCTTGATTCCTAAAGCAAAAAACCTTTTACAGAGGAACCTATTTGAGTCCATAAATGGATCTCGTAAGCTTACACATCACTTTATCGTCTACAAACATCAACCTTTGGACCAACGCTTTCAACAATATCATATAGCCATGATACATAGCTACAACAAGCACTATATGAATGGCCATAAGCATAGCTGGTAGCATAAAGGTAATTATAAGGTTTTGGCCTCATAGCCCTTTGGCCATCAACTTAGCTTAACTAGTAATATTCTTACCTTTCCATGTTAGTCTTTCATAAAGACCTACCGCACCTTTCAAAGAGATTCCCTTCAGGTAAGACATACCAGGTTCATAACTCGTTTGTCATACATGAAATCTATTTCAGATATTATGACTCTATCCATATCTCTTAATCTTTCCTTCCCAACATTCTTGTATAAGTCGCGAGATCTTCATTCAGGCTTATGATGATCCGTAGTCTCACAGAATACTTGTGTGCACTGAGTAGTGTCCTGCATCTTATCGCTATACGGTGCCTGCTCATGTTCCAATGGTTGAATATCTCTTTGTGGTTTTCAAACTCTTTTGAGATCTTATTCACTCCCACTATTTCTTTTGGAAGAAACACTTCCTCTAGAAGATAGCATGTTTGGAGACAAACACCTTTTGCTTAGTGGGCAAGTAAATAATAAACAACGTGCTAGCTAGGATATTCCACAAAGTTTCATATGTCATACTGACCTCCAAGCCTTTCAGACATTTCATGCTTGCTAGAAGCATGACAACCCTAAACCATCAGTTAAGATAGATTTGATGTTATCATTTTCCATATCTGATATGGAATTTATTCAACCTTTATTCTTTGGAACTCAGTTATGTATATGTATTAGATAGGGGCACTACCCCAAACTTGTAAGGGATACTCTGTATGGCTTACTTCGCATCTTTATGGTATAAAGTGCTATTTCCATTATAGAAACACAATCTAATTGCATACCTTAAAAATGGTATCCATCAAGAGAGAATCTGATTCCCTTTTTGTTGAACATATTTTAGTTCTAATGATGAGTGCCAGACTAGTTGTAATAGAGCAAAGGCAAAAAGATGTCTAGAATGAATGTAGAGGTTTATTAGAGTTTGATCTTTGTATAGGTTTGATCAAACAAGCACTGTAAAGAGGTCATCTGACTTGATCATCAGACCTACCTAGATCAGTAAAGTGTCTAGGATATGCTGGTGGCTGAAGGCTGAGGGTTCAAACTTAGTAATGAAGGCTAAGGGATTAAACTTAGTATTAAAAGTCAAGGATATAGAATCAGAATTTAGGTAAGTCTGTGATGTCCTAAACTTATCATATATACCTTGTGTAGAAGGTCTATGTTCCACAAAAAGTAAAGTGTTGATTGGAGCTTAGTTATACTTAAAATAGTGTACTCTAACTTCATAATAAAAAGTTAGACGAGAAGCATCAGCTGAGGTGTTTATAAAACACATCAGACTAAAAGTCAGCTGACCATATATGGACATCAGTAGACCTATACAACAGGTATCTGCTGAATGTAAAAGTCAAATTAATCCAAGTTTTTCTGAAAGATTAAATGGATGAGGATGAATTACAAGCATTGGATTAATCAATTAATCAATGGCTAGGATGAAAGGGATGTTGTAAGGATTTTAGAATCAAATAAAAAGGAATTAAATCATTAGTTGACAGATTGACTATCAGGAGGACACTGACACTGTCAGTATAGTACTGATTGCGTGTAACACACTCACTAGCAATAGGACTAGGTCTATCGTAGTAGAGTACTGGCGAGTCAAGGTCGATCCCATAGAGACTCGTAAGAACGTCTATTTATCAAGATTGAGCTTGTCACGATAATGGTCTACAACCAACTATAATAAAGACAGTGGTAAATTTGCTGCCATTGGTGCCTCAAACCAACAATATTATGCTAGCTCAAACGAATGTAATAAGAGTTTCTAATGTATTAGTTCAATTATGAGTAATTAGTTATTCCCCCCACACATGCAACAGTTCTCCTCATTGATGAATTTATTCATTGTTCAGCTATGGGTACAACTCCTAACCCTATCTACTCCGACAATGGTAGTAGACAATATATAAGCAATCTACCCTCCTTAATTGGTCCGTAATAGCCCATACACATAAAGAACTAGAGCTGTCGATATTGAGGGCTAACTCTTACCGCAAACCCGCCTAGACAACTGTCGACATTGATCAGCACTTTCCTATGGTCCATTCTAGATAATGTCCAAACATCGCACTTCATTATTCGTATTTCATGCTAGTTTACGATGACATGCAAATAGTGGATTAGGCTACTAACATGTAAATTAAATCTATTGATCAACGTAGCTGGCGCCGATTATCATGAATTAGTAATTTACTAGGTATTCAGATCTAGTGATATAGACCGTCGCAGATCTGAAGAACGCAACTACTATTCCATGATTTCACCACCAAAAAATCAGATCTATAACACATGGGGTAAATAAACTAACTACTACATAATTAAACTAAATAAGCAATTAAAACATACTAGTCAAATAGAACAACGATAGATCTACATCTTGGAAAAGACAGAAAATAATACCCTCGAAGATGAGCGTAGATCTCCCTCGGATCTCTCCCTAGGCGGCGGCTCCGTCGTCTCTCCGACCAAAACTCATAAAATAAATAAAATAAAGAACAATGATCTTTTATTGCATAATAATTGTAGTATTTGTGTGCTACCAATGTTACATTGAAGTCTGAGGCGAAGCCTCTTATTTATAGCTATCTAAACCGACTTAGAAACATCTAGTTCTACCCCTCATCCAAGAAAACACGTTTCGGAAGGATCTCGAGCCTCGGTAAGTCGGCGGCCCCTCCCGGTGGACCTGGGGTAATTTTGTCTTTTTTCTTCAGTCGACTTAACTTGGAAGGTTCTGGAATACCCTAGGCCCATTCCTAACGTTCAGTCCAGTTCAGATTCGTCCATGTTGCTCAGACCAATATCTCGTAACCTGAAAATAATAAAATAATACATGAAATAATATCGAAATAGGGAAAATAAACGCTAAGTGCAAATTTCTTGACTCACGAACCCGACATATGATATTCAACTCAAATGGTTCATATTTATTGGTTGAACAACTTTTTTTTATCTCATAATGGATAGAATGTTGATGTTGTAAGATAGACTATTTTATCAGAGGGAATTTCAGGGAATATTCAATCAATCCCGTAACGGTTGTTTTTGAAATTTAAATTCAAATAACAGGATTTGCACCTATAAATAGAGGACCCCTAGTTCAGATTGGCACAACAAGAACAACACAAGAGCAAGAGAAAAATAACTATGTAATTTGAGTAAGAACAAGCAATATCAATCAAGTGCAATCTTACCTTGCTGATACAATCTGAGCTTTTAATTTACTGATAAAAAATATTCTTCAAGTGTTTCTGCAATCAAGTTATATCCAGTTTACACACTTGAAGACTAAAAGCTGCTGATCTATTCATCCTGATCAAAGCTGAATCACTTTCTTGATTCAACCGCTTCTTTTTCAAGAAGAACCTAAAGACAGAGAAGCACTGCTGAAGTGTTAAGGACTGTTGTGTTTTCTGGTGAAGAGGCAATCCTACCCTTCAAGGACCAGTGGAATACTTAGGAGGAGCAATCCTACCTATTTCTAGTTTTCAGTTTGTGAAGCCATAGTCATTGGTCAAGGACAAATAGTTTAGGTATTTTTGTAACAACTATCTTAAAAGTCGCTTGTGAATTTCCTCCAACATCACATGAGAAGAGTGGACTGGCAGGATTACACCACCTGGAACCACTATAAAACTTGCCTACTTTACTTTACTGCATTTACATTCTGCACTTTACTTAATTTGCATACTTAATCACATCAACTCTTTGAACTAGCTCACGGAATCACACACTTACACTCATGAGTATCCAATACTTAGTATCATCTTTAAAACAACATGTAACAAGGCTTAATTTAATATATTCAGCTGCAACAGATTCGATAGTTTTAATAGTCAGTAGACTATTGACTCTGCTGAGTTTGTCAACTCCAAAAAGTTTTAAGTGTTAAGTTTATTCACCCTTATCTAAACTTAACCAAAGCCTTTTCAAGGGACAAACAATTGTTATCGGAGCGGAGCTACTTGTTGTGCTTGTGAAAAATATTTGAAACTTTTTCAAGTTTCTGTTTTCAAGGTTTGCATCATGGATAACAACCGGTATGCTAAGACTACGTTGATGTGTTCACTAGATCATTTTGATGAGTACAAACGTGATATGCAGGCTTATCTAGCTGCTACACGTGATGAAATGATTGATGTGCTGATTGATGGACTACTTGAGATCATGAAAGTCATAAATGTTGATGGTCAGAATCAAACTATTCCAAAACCAAAGAGTGAATGGTGTGCTGAAGATAGAAAGAGGGCGAATGTGAACAATATTGCTATTGATATCATCTATAGAACTTTAGATAGCAATATGTACATGAAGGTGAAAGATTGCGATGAGAGTCAACTTGGCTATCATTTACTATGTGATTATACCCGTTTATAACTCGTTTTATATGTTTTCGTAGACATTTGGTTGTATTTTGATGTATTTATGCCTTGGTTATCATTTCAAGACCTAGGACGTAAAGTCCGGGATTCTCGGTCTTTTTCGGTGTATTTACTATACTCTCGGTCACCCTAGTGTCCTGTAGGGGTTACGTGTGGTATTTGTTGTGATTTTGTACATGTATTAGGTGTTCGAGATGACCGGAAGGCGAGATACGAGGGTTGGAAGGTGTGCCCGAAGCTTAAATGTTCAAATGGATCAAAACTCGTTGGTACTACAACCATACCTTCCATTACTCTGCAGTTTGATCCGCCTTAAAGGCATTTTCTGGGCTGAACATCTTCATAACAGTTGTAGAAAATTTTATTATCTTTCCAACACATTTTGAATCACTGGATTTGGAGGTCCACACACAAAGTTATGGCCGATTTACTGAAGATGTGTCAGTAGGCGTGCGCCTGACAAATGCTAGGCGCACGCCTACGGGTTAACTTGGTCCAGAAAGTGTCAGTCTGAGTTTTCAGCATGCTAGGCGTACGCCTAGCAAAGATAAAAAGAGTTTAAACTATGAAAAACAAGATAGCCGAGCTATGATCCATCCCACTACTTACCAAACCCTAGCTAAGTCCGGAGGTATTCTTTATTCACCTAAACATCTCGATGTCATACGTAGGGTGTCATTTCCTATTTCCGAGAATAGACATTATTTCAATAATCTACCCTCCTATGTTAGGTTCAACAGTCCGCTGACCGGATTTAACTGCCCTGACACGGTCTACGGTCAATGAAACGCTCGACAAGTCGATATAAACCTCACACACGGAACCGAATCTGAACAACTCAGTTGGTTTTACAGGGTGATCCTAGAACCCCGGTTCCCGTACCTTCTCACAAAATAAATCCATAAAGACGATACGTGTACTATGATTATCGAGTGATCAATTCAACAAAAGTCATTAAGAATAAGTTCTAGAACAATAACAACACCGAGAATCTAACAATCAACACATCAAAACACTTCAATCAACAAGCTAAGGTTCGATTTCGAAGACTATCACATAACTCGACTATAGGGAAATTAGCTACTCATCCCAATCAAGAAAATAAAAGAAATCAACATAGAATAAATCAACATCGAAATCAAGAACAAGAAAGGAAACGAAATACCGAATATATTAGGCTGTAGAAAATCGAATCTCCAAATGAAATCCCGTCAATAACGCGTCAAGCTATCACCAAGATCCTCCGGATTACAAAAATCTAAAACTAAACTAAGATAATCTACCAATAAATCTAATCTAAGCTAAGAAGATGAAGAAAAACTCTGAAAAACGATCTATATATGTATATCTTGTATATAGATGAACATAGGGGTTTTATAGTGTTTTAGGTGATCTGAACGCTAGGCGTATGCCTAGGATTTTCTAAGTGTACGCCTAGCATGCTAAAAACTCGGACTGAAACTTTATGGACCAATTTAACCCGTTAGGCGTGCACCTAGCATTTGTCAGACGCACGCCTACTGACACATCTTCAGTAAGTCGGCCATAACTTTGTGTGTAGACCTCCAAATCCAGTTATTCAAAATGTGTTGGAAAGCTAATGAAAACGTATAAAACTTTTATGAAGATGTCCAGCCCATAAAAATGCCTCTAAGGTGTATCAAACTACATATCAATGGAAGATATGGTTGTAGTACCAATGAGTTTTGATCCATTTGAACGTTTAAGCTGTGGGCACACGTTATAACCCTCGTATCTCACCTTCCAGTCATCTCGAACACCTAATACCTGTACAAAATCACAAAAAATACCACACGTAACTGTTAGGTGTTGTGCCCGAAAGACAATTTGTGTAATTGTTTTTAATAATGGATGACAGAATTTATCTCACCTTATTACTTGCTTTGTGCTTGTAAAGTAATACATTCGCTGCGCAAACCCTAAGTATATCGGTATGTAATCGCTTAACTTTCGGTGTATGGATTACACGTGAGGATTGAGTTAGTGGTGATATACATAAGCTGTTAGTCCGTGGTGAACTTAATCGAGTTTAGGGTCTCTTGATTAAAACACCAATAATCGCGAGAACACCTTAGAGTGTGATAGTCTTATCCGATTTATCGGTAGAGGGTACCTACGTGGGGCATTTATAAATGATGGCATTCATATAGGATGGACCGATTTAATCTGAATTTCTCGATATAATTCCGTAATCGAGGAATCTTATTAAATCATTAGATGATCATATATGGATCAACCTTAATCTGAGGTGATCACAGTCTTTGCTTGTCTCGGGGTAGTGTTTGATGTGTTAGTTACGGTTCACTTAGATATGTGTTCCAAGCCACTTCTCATTGGCACTATCTCCCGATGAGTGAGTAGTTACGATTTTCACGAGACATGGAATCCATTCCTTCCTGCGGGAAGTAGAGAGAGCGATCCCCTTATTTGTTAGCCCTAAGAAAGTGATCGATCCGGGAGTTCACATTTGACTAATTAGCTACTAGTCGATATGTGTACTAATTGATCATCGAGGGGTTAATGGTAAATAAGGATAAGATATTCGAGTTGGGTTCACGGAGACTTCCCACCGAGAATGGGCGATCTATGGAGGTTAATCCGTATGTAGTGATTATATCAATGGACGCTTATTCACTCTATTGGTTGAGTATAAGTATACATCTATAATCGGTAGAGTTCGATTTCGGGTTTATGGTGGCGTAATCCCGGAATTAATAATTAATGTACTTATTATGTTCGATGAATAATTAATTATTGGAGATTCTTGGTTATAGGTTCATGGTCCCCCGATGTGGCTTCTATAATTCGGAATGATATTCTTGTTATTTGGGCCTCATTGATAATTAATTGCATTTGGGCTAATTAATTGATATGCATGGATATTATTTAGTTGAAATTTAAATAATATAATACATGTGAAAAGACATTCTTTGTGGGCACAGTGGGCTTAGTGTGGCGCCTAATATGTCTTGGATTTTCCAAGAAATTAGTTTTCTGGATAATGACATATTGTGTAATTAGTTATTTATTTGTTAAATAATTAATTGGATAAATAAAAGAAAATAATTTATTTATTATTTATCTCTTAACTATAATGATAATTATATTTTCTTATTATAAGATTATAATTATCTCTTATTTTTATTGGATAATAATAATTAGAATTATCTCTTTTATTTTGTTAAACCGATTGGGTATAGGTTTTCTCTCTTGGATTTTGCCTATAAAAAGAGAGTTCTCCCCGAGCCCTCGGTGAAGATAGGGCCACGAAATTCATAAAGAAAAAAGGCTAAGGAGTTCGATCCTTAGCTCCACCCGGTTGAAGAAAAACTTAGGGTTTTTCTCTGTTGCATATCAAGGAGGTTCCAATTCCAAGAATCGGTGTCCACCAACCACCGTTTGGAGAACACATTGGAAGATCAAGGCTTCTCATCCTAAGATTAAAGCTTTTCTTCCTTACTATTGGTATGTTTTTCTTAACCCCTTGTAGTAGTTTAAGTCGTTTAATTATGTATTGTGATGTATAAGTCGTGATCCATCCGCTGCGCGTAGATCTAACTCGTTTAGATCTAAGATCCTACATCCTTCATGTGGTATCAGAGCCAGGTTCCACGATTTATATAGTCATAATCATAATTAAACGATTTAAAGGAGTGTAATTGCATGTAGATAAATTTTATTTATTATTTTATGCATTGATAATGATTAGTTGTTGTGGTTGAAGAGATGGATTGGGGATTGGCACTGTTTACCCGTTAGATCTATTGTAAACTCATATAAACGATTAAAATTCGTTCATATGAGTATAGGAAATTATGTAATTTATTTGTTATTGCAATTTTAATTTCCGGAAAATAGATCTGTTTAGTTTCTATTTGGTATTTTCGTTTTTGCCGTTGATTGAGCCGTTGAAACAACAATCCCTCCGGTCAGAATTAATATTAAAAGTTGATTAACAAGCCATCCAAATTTGGGCTCTATCGGAGTTCGTCTCGTTATCCGTTCGTTGCAATAAAGTGGCTGCTGTAACAGAAAAAACGCAGGATTCACAGAAACCCTACCTGTGACTTCCTCGAATTTATGAGAGAGTTTGGACCGTTGAAACGTAAATCCAACCGGTCAAATCGATAAATACGGAGTTTTTGACGTGGTATATAAATTTCAGGTCGATCGGGATTCATCTCAATTCCCGATCGGCCTCAGGAAGTCTTTGAGACGCTGCTGTTAAAGTCAGATCCAGCAGCAAGTTGGGCGGCTCACTGGAGACAATTGACAAGTCAAAATCCGATCCAACCGTCCATATTGAAGCCCAAGGAGTGTGGAACAGATCTGGAAAGTTTCGTCGCCATCCGATTTCGTTTGGTTTGCCGATCGTCAAATATTTTGAACATCTGCAGATTATGTTAGAAAGAAGTCAACCCTAGTTAGGGTTTTGGTTATTTATTTTCTAATAGATTAGATACGGGGGTGCCAACGGTCCATCTCGGTGTTTATTTTCCGCACTAGTATACATGTTTAGATTGTATGTGTAGAACCGGAAAATTGCCATGACATGCATCATATCATGAATTCCACTCCATATGCATACATGTAGAAATTAATTCGAGGAATTAGTTAGGCATGTATAAAACATGCAATTAGTTTTAATTAATTGTATGATATTAATTAGAAACTAATTAGGGTAAAAACCGAGGAACACGGGTTTTTTCAATCGTCGTGGTTGGGTGATGGATTCTCGGTGAATCCCACTCTGCAAAAGCATAGGGAGTAAAATCCCGAAACCTCGTGGTTAAGGTGTTGGATTCTCGGTGAATTCCACCTTACCTAGACGAGATTACGTTTTTGTTCCGTAGTGTCTACGTGAAAGTTTGATGTTTAAGGATTGGATAATCACGGGCAAACATGGTTCGAAAGTGGTTTAACCACGGTTGGGTGGTCAACAGTAGCTACGGCTTGATCGACTTCACCCTCCACGTGTGGCGTTTGCACGAAGTGCAGCAAGGTCGAGCCATCCGAAGTGCCACTACGGCTCAACGGAGCTCCCCTAGTCTTGACCCGTCCGACGGCCACATATGTTCCAACGAATAGGTCGGGTGGGCTACCCCACGTAACCAACAACATTCGGGCCTATGATTTATTGTTCCTTAATGTAACATCAAGTCCAAAAACGTGATCAGTAAACCCACCACTTTTTCAAAATATTGAGTGGGAGCGGGAGAGGCGACAGCCGACCCCACGGCCTCTACTGTTGACACAAGCAACGTGAGAGAATGGTGACGCCTCGTGCCGGCTTTGATTTCGGCCCCCTAAGGAAGGCCTTCACCGCTATCAAAATTCAAGGCTTGGTCTCCGAAAGGATAGGATTTTGGGTACTCGCCGGTCACTTTGACCGACCCTAAGGCTGCACACTCGGGTCTACCTAAAAATCGAGACAGATGAGGTCACACACATAAAGGGTATTTTTGGTAGTACCTTGGCTGAAAAAGGAAAGGTGATTGACGATCACAAATGAGATGTTCGACTCAATCTGATTTTCAATATTAATCGAAACCTCTTTGACCTACCCTAAGGCGGCATTGAGGCATTAGATTAAATCCTTGGAACGGTAGGATAGACTATAAGTACTTAGTTTATGTTCCTAAAATTTATTAGTAGTGTATGATTTGAATTTATTTTCTATCAATTTTATTTACAACTGTTATACATATCTCTCTCGGGTGCTAGACTGCTAGTGTAAAATTGACTAGTAATGACTTCGTTAAAAAGTGGTAAGTAACTAGAACGTTGTACTTATTGATCTTACATGCGATTAATTTTTCGGAAGAGATATTTCTCTTGAACCTTCAAGACTTAAGTGACGTAAATAAGTATAAAACATCTTTGTCACTCGTGTTGAACGAGAGACAACCATAGTTAGTTTGAAAGATGATTGGGACGATAAAATTCTTCTAGTGAATTTTAATTGTGTAGTGTCTACACCAGAAATTTTCTAATAGAAAAATTGGAGAACCATCGATTAAAGTGTCGCTAGTTAGACGGTATTTGGAACCGATAAACTAGTGGGAGCTTTTATCTTATGTTTTTCTAATTTATTAGAAAAATTAGTCCCACTGGGCAACGCTTTCATTAGACATCCCACAGTTCACGAGTAGTGTCTACTCAAACGATTTTCTAGTTCAAGACTATTTAAGGAAAGTTAAGAATGGGAAAGAATGTCTATAAGTGTTAATCCTCTTAACTAAAGTTTTGAGGCTAAACCGAAATGTTAATTAAAGAAAGTATAGGATAAGGAAAGTGATTTCGGATCACTAACCAATGAATCCTTAGCAACTTTCTTAACCGAGTAACTCGACTCGGGAGCTATGTTCTTTGGAAGAACAAGAGAGCTTTGCATTAACGATTAATAGAGTAACAATGGGCAATAATTTGGCTAGAATAGTGGGAGTGATATAAGGAAATGAATTTGGATTCTATCCTTGAATATCACGAGAAAATTTATTTTTTCGTTTCTGATTCGTTGAAACAAATGGATTCACTTTCAACTCGATATATTGTTGCCTCATAGAAAGTGAAAATGACATTTGTAGTACGAATCCGAGACTCGGAATTTTGTTTGATAATGTCAGAACCACTAAGAAATGCTGAAAATGTATATGTAACACGTCTTAAACTATTATAGGCGAATGGTTTCCGTATTAAGATAAACGATTCTTCAAAATCTATTAATTAGTGCATATATCCTAGAGATAAGACCTGACGACTGGCTAAGGGTGATTCCTATCTCCCAGTCTAGGAACACTATCTCAAAAGAACAATGACTAAGTTTCCTTTCAATCGGGAGAGGGTAATAGATTTGAAGGGGTAACATAGCTTGTTCAACATGACCTTTGGGGTCTAGTGAGAGACACAAGCTAGTGGGAGTTTTTTAGTGGTGACATTTTGTCTGATAACTACTCGAAGCACGGTTTAGTTTATCAAAAGAATACGAGGAAGAGTCTCTGATTTTAGCAGAGAATAGAGTATTCCATGCTCAGAAATAGGCTATAGCATAGTCTTGGGGTGATGCTCACCGCCTCCTAGTGGAATGTTTCTCATTGAGAAAGAAACCATAGACTTGCCCTATATAGTTATTGATGTACTACAATACAATCGCTAAACTCGATTAAGATAATTGGTTGCAAAATAACGGTTAACATTATTATGTAAACCGAGAAGTCTACCTAGAAGATGCTAGTGAATTTATGGATAAGGAGTGACTTCGGTTCACACCACTTCCGTAAATGTAGGCATTTAGCATTTAATGCTTGAAGATAGGACTGGAGATTTTTGGGCATACGCTCGATTTTGACTATTCGTGAAATGCCTTAATGAGACAGTGAAGGTTGATTATAAGATTCTTGAGATCGAATGTGACATTCAATCTGTCATAAGGCTTCGATAGAATCTATAGTAATGTGACCTTAAACCTTGGAGTACGGTTACCCAAAGGTAGTTACTATCTGATTTAATCAGATCACGTCCAATATCGGTTGTTGGTGATTACACTAATAAATACTACTAGATCAGAATGTCAATCCACCCAAAACACAGTGGGAGTATGGTTTAACCGTTGACCCATTGTGGTTTTGTGGACTTTATAGTCTGCTGGGGTGATTGATGACCTATAGCTCTTAGTGGGCTGTATAGGATTCTGATCATAGAGGTTGGTTTGAAAGCCTTAACCCTATGAATGGAGTTTTGATACTCCAGTTCTGTTCAGCCTCTTGTAGAACCACCTGAGTGTCTCAGGCCTAGTGGGAGCAATTGGGTCTCCACGGAAAAGAGTCGAATGAATAGGAAAGTTTAAACTTTTCGGTAAGAAAGTCGATCGGGTATAAGGGTGATTCCACGACAAGTAGAGAGTTAACTGGACCTTGAACTCTCTCACCACTCGATCTTGCAAGATTTCGTTAAGCGAGAAAATAGGGGTGATACCCTGAGACTTTCTTGCCAAAAAAAGGATTCTGAATTCATTCGGAACAGAAGGGTCTTGGTTAGAACAAACGGCAATGTGACTGCCGGGACTTATGTCCTTTGTGGATGTAAGAGAACCTCTCGGTCATTAAAAGTCGCATGTTTTAAAATATGTGGACTTGACCAGAATATTGATAAGTCTTTTGTAGACTGGGTATCAATATTGGTAAAATAGTAGTATTAGTGTTCGCGAAAGATAACATAGAAACGGTTGGAAACAACATGTGTGTGCTATCTGAAGTCGGAAAACTGACAGACCAAGATTCTCTGGATGAGAGAATTGGACTATATTCTAAGAATCTGATTCGGTCGGATTCACGAGAATGAGTCATTGGCTATCCCACCTATCTTATTGAATAAGATGATCATGCATATACGTATGCAACATTCATTGAGAGTAGTCCTACCCTACCTCTCAGGAATGATTCTCCAAATCTTTGGATAAAGAGAAAATAGGATAGAGTCTCTCTGGGATAAGGGCAAGTCAGCTTAACACGAGTCAATTGCAATAGAATCTTGGATTTGAGCAATAAGTAGCGGTTTAGTACGTCCTCAAGTATCTTTAGAGAAAGAGGAATCATATGATTGTATATTCAGGTGCAAACTTGAATATGGTTGACTACACTGATTCTGACTTGTAGTCAGATTAAGGATGATCATTAAGTTGATCTCGGGCTCAGTGTTTACTCATAGTGCTTAGAATTTCCTTTTTGGTCTGGGAGTAATTCCAGGTCTGATAAGCCGATATCACTTCATTGTGAAAATAGTGAAGAGATAGCTTAGAAGGATTTTCTCAGTCACTAGAGGTCAAAAGCATATTGAGAGAGAGTACCGCCTGATTAGATGGACCGGCGACGTTTCGATCCTAAAGATCGTCTTGAGCCGACAACCTAACTGATCAGTGTACCAAGTCGAGTGCTTGGAGGGTACGGCATTGAGGGATATATCTCATCTGCTTTTAGAGCAAGTGGGAGAGTGTTGTGAATAAGATGAGAATGGGTGTGCTCTAAAAACAATCGTTGCTTGTCATTTCGTGCAAGTGGGAGATTGTTAGGTGTAGTGCCCGAAAGACAATTTGTGTAATTGTTTTTAATAATTGATGACAAAATTTATCTCAACTTATTACTTGCTTTGTGCTTGTAAAGTAATACACTGCTGCAAACCCTAATTATATCAGTATGTAACCGCTTAACTCAGTGTATGGATTACACGTGAGGATTGAGTTAGTGGTGATATACTTAAAGCTGTTAGTCCGTGGTGAACTTAATCGAGTTTAGGGTCTCTTGATTAAAACACCAATAATGCGCCTGAACACCTTAGGTGTGATAGTCTTATCCGGACTGTCGGTAGAGGGTACTACGTGGGGCATTTATATATGATGGCATTCATATAGGATGGACCGATTTAATCTGAATTTCGATATAATTCCGTAATCGAGGAATCTTATTAAATCATTAGATGATCATATACGGATCAACCTTAATCCTGAGGTGATCACGAGTCTTTGCTTGTCTCGGGTAGTGTTTGATGTGTTAGTTACGGTTCACTTAGATATGTGTTCCAAGCCACTTCTCATTGGCACTATCTCCGATGAGTGAGTAGTTACGATTTTCACGAGACATGGAATCCATTCCTTTCAAGGGAAGTAGAGAGACAGATCCCCTTATTTGTTAGCCCTAAGAAAGTGATCGATCCCGGGAGTTCACATTTGACTAATTAGCTATTAATCAGATATGTGCACTAATTGATCATCAGGGGGTTAATGGTAAATAAGGATAAGATATTCTGAGTTGGGTTCACGGAGACTTCCCACTCAGAATGGACAGTCTATTGAGGGTTAATCCGTATGTAGTGATTATATCAATGGACGCTTATTCACTCTATGGGTTGAGTATAAGTATACATCTATAATCGAAAGAGTTCAGTTTCGGGTTTATGGTGGCGTAATCCCGGAATTAATAATTAATGTACTTATTATGTTCGATGAATAATTAATTATTGGAGCTACTAGTTATAGGTCCATGGTCCCCGATGTGGCTTCTATAATTCGGAATGATATTCTTGTTATTTGGGCCTCAGTGATAATTAATTGGCTGGGCTAATTAATTGATATGCATGGATATTATTTAGTTGGGCTAAATAATATAATACTGTGAAAAAAGTTATTCTTTGTGGGCACAGTGGGCTTAGTGTGGCGCCAATATGTCTTGGATTTTCCAAGAAATTAGTTTTCCTGGATAATGACATATTGTGTAATTAGTTATTTATTTGTTAAATAATTAATTGGATAAATAAAAGAAAATAATTTATTTATTATTTATCTCTTAACTATAAGGATAATTATATTTTCTTATTATAAGATTATAATTATCTCTTATTTTTATTGGATAATAATGATTAGAATTATCTCTTTTATTTTGTTAAACCGATTGGGTATAGGTTTTATCTCTTGGATTTTGCCTATAAAAAGAGAGTTCTCCCCGAGCCCTAGGTGAAGATAGGGCCACGAAATTCATAAAGAAGCTAAGGAGTTCGATCCTTAGCTCCACCCGGTTGGAGAAAAACTTAGGGTTTTTCTCTGTTGCATGTCAAGGAGGTTCTAATTCCAAGAATCGGTGTCCACCAACCACCGTTTGGAGAACACATTGGAAGATCAAGGCTTCTCATCCTAAGATTAAAGCTTTTCTTCCTTACTATTGGTATGTTTTTCTTAACCCCTTGTAGTAGTTTAAGTCCTTTAATTATGTATTGTGATGTATAAGTCGTGATCCATCCGCTGCGCGTAGATCGAACTCGTTTAGATCTAAGATCCTACATCCTTCAGTAACCCCTACAGGACACTTGGGTAACCGAGAGTATTGTAAATACACCGAAAAAGATTGAGAAACCCGGACTTTACGTCCTAGGTCTCGAAATGATAACCAAGGCGTAAATATATCAAAATACAACCAAATGTCTCTAAAAACATATAAAATAAGGTATAAATGGGGTATAATCACATAGTAAATGATAGCCAATTTGACTCTCATCAGATTGAAAAACTTCCAAAGAACTATGAGAAAGATTGCAACTTATCTGTGCAGGCACTGATGCAATAAAAAAGAACAAGATCAGTGTGGCCAAGCAAAAGTATCAAGAGTTCATGATGAAATCAAATGAGACCATTGAACAGATGGAATCTAGGTTCAATGCAATTTTGGATGAACTGACCCTGCTGAATGTTGTTTATACAAAAGAAGAGATCAACACTAGGATTCTCAAAGCCTTACCTGCAAAAGAAGTCTGGGAAATGAAGGTTACTGCTATGGAGGATTCTAGGAGACTATATGAGGAAGACACCTTCAAATTGTTCTATTATCTCAAAGCTTGTGAATTCATCAAGGATCTTGTTGCAAGTGCTGAGAAAGAAGCAACAAAGACAACAACATAGGCTGCCACTCATAAAGAAGAATCATCAAGTGTTCAAGATGATATTCAAGATGAAATGCAAGAACATATAGCCCTACTGACTAAAAGGATAAGAATGTTGACATTTGGAAAAGCATCACCAAAGAGCTATGGCAAGAAACCAAGTGAGAAAAATGAAGAATCAAAGAAGGATCATGACTCTCTGTGCTTTAATTGCAAGAAATCTGTACACTTGAAACCTGATTGTCCTGAGTTAAAACAAAAGAAGGATCATGACTACCTATGCTTTAACTATAAAAATCCTGGACATTGAATTGACTATCCAGACCTGCTGAAGAACAAAGGTCAGCAGAAGAGACCTGGTAGAAAAGCATTGGTTGCTGATGATGAATCTAGTTATGAAGTGAAATCTGAAAAATGAATGAATCAGATGACACTGCTCTCGTATCACATATAGATGATTATGCTTTCATGGCTCATATGGATGAAACAAATGAGGTATATAATTCTGTATCTATTAACACTCTTGCTAAAAGTGAATGTGAGTCTACTGGTGGTTCCAATCCAAACGTTTCTGACATGGATGAACCTCTAGATTCCTTCCTTAATCAACTGAGGATAATACAATCTGGTTATGAGATTGTGAAGGTAGAAAGAGAAACACTTCAAGCAGAAATCTAATGATTGAATGCTGAATTAAGAATTCTTAAAGGCAAGGAAAAGGATTATGAACAGAATCAGTATAAGTCTACTGCACCAGTAGTGGCAACTGAATCCGTTGCACAATCAAGTTCCACAACTGCATTCAAATCTGCGAAGCCTTATGGTGATAGAACATGCCTTGGATTTGACACTCAACAACCTTCTAAGGATGGATCAAGCTAGGCTGCTGAACCTAGTGCCAGCATTGGTCTTAAGTTTGTAGCTGCACATGATCCAACACCCTAAAAGGTGGCTGAGGCACTAAAGCCTACTAAGTATGTTTCCAAAAAGCAAAATCAGAAGTCCAAAAGAACAGCAGCACCTAACAGAACGGGTACATGATGACGGTCAAATTATACCCGTAAAAGTCATCAACATTGTCCTTAAATCGAGATTAATAATATATATTTTATATTAAATCACATGTTTATATTTATTATTTAATGTTATGTGATTTATATTATATAATTTGGTATTTATCCATTTATAAGATATAAATCGGTATTTATCCGTTTTTATTATATTTATCCGTTTTATTTAAATATGTTTTATTTTGGGATAAATATCTATTTTGCAGATTTGGATAATTTTGGAGGATAAATACAAATGAAAGAATTAAATCTCAAGATAAATCAAAAGAAATTCAAGATAAATATTGGATAAGCACGAAAAGAGGAGTAAGGCAATCCAAAGAGTGACGCCAACATGAAGGACACGCAACTTGGGAGGGGGGGGGGGGGGGGCGATCATTTTATTGAGATCAACCGGGAGTTATCTCTTATTTGTTTTGATATTTTGAAGTATATCTCTTAATTAGCTTGAACCCCAATAAATAAAGGCATGTCATACACTCCATACACACCTTAGACACTTCTCTTGAATTATAATAAAGTTCTCAGTTTTCCTTAGAGCAGTTTTTATGCAAGTTCTGAAATAATGTAAGTTCTTGTATTTATTTGTTCTTTGTTCTTTGTAATTAAGTCCCCAATTATTGTTTATCGTTTGAGGTTGTTTGTTCTTCACCGAACGATGTAGATCTAAAGATACGTTATGAGGCAGTGGGGATTCCTTGTCTATAAGGATCCAAATGCCCAGATCTGTTATCCGGTGACCTATAGATGACTTTGGTATGATCGACAACCGTGTTTTTAGTAGATCTATATAATTGCTTTATGAGTCTCTATTTTATCCGTTACGTATGTAGAAACGCTAAGATTTAGGTTTTCGCCGCGTCAATCTAGCCATGTCTTTATGGTGTGATTGTCCACCTAGAATTTCTTATCTTAGTAGATATGGCTACGGCTACGTTGCTCGTCTGTTTTAATTAGCGTATGATTAGGAAATACCAATATAAGGCTCCTAGGCCGGCTCATGAATTGATCTTCCGGGACTTTCAAGTGAGATCTAGATGCATTCAGACGTAGGGAATTGAGCTCACCTAGTTATACGTAAATCGTAGATTAATATGAGACCGTCCAGGTAATTGTTAATGGGACAGAGACTGATGCGATCGCTTAGGAAGTACGCCTGAACAAAGGAATGTTGCCTAGGTGAGGAATACGGTTAATATCGGCATTCCTAGTTTTGTAAGCATGCGAGTCATATGAGATGAAGGCCGAAAAACCGAAGTCACGTGATGTAGCATAGTAATCTAGATGGCCTACCCAGAGCTAGATCTAGTTTAGGGGATGACTCCCGTAGCCAATAGAAAAGAAATACGAATCGGATTAATAGTTGTCGAGTCTAGCTTAATTATATAGAATCTCTAGATCCAAAAGATAACATAATAATTGGGGAGGTTAATTACGTGTCTTTATTTGTGTTGTGTCGAGTCGTGTCGTTTATCTTTTCTTGTCTCTTGTTGGTCGTAGACCGCCTTTATGTGCTCGGCATGAAAGATTAATTGGTTATATATAAATGATCCACAATTGGTTCTCTGTGGGATCGACCTTGATTCGCTATAGCTATACTAAGATGGACCTAGTCCTCTTGCTAGTATTGGTTTATGGTGGTCAAGTATTTTATTATCACTTGATCTACGTCATCATGTTTTTGGCGCCGTTTCCGGGGAACCAACGGTCAATTTTATATATAAATAATTTTTTATTCATGTCGAGTTTTCTGTTTTAGAGTCTGTTTTTATGTTTTTGAGTCCCTATGGTTGTCTGCTCTGTGTAAAAATTCCAGAATCTGGAACAGCTGGTTTCGCTCCCGGTGAGGCGCCTCTCATTGCCAGTGAGCCTGGTTGCTTTTATGGAATTTCGCGTGTCTGTTTATCTCCGTGTGATTAATCCGTAAGTCTGATAGCAGCATGGGAAACCATGTTAAAATCAGTCTACGGCCGTTTTGTTTTTCTTCTGTTTGCAGAAACCAGAGAAGGAATAATCCGAGTCAGTAATTTTTTCGTATTTGAAAAAATAACCCAGCAACATGTGGAGCTACGAATCTGCGATGGGAAAAGCGATGGAAGCAATACCTTTAAAGTACCAAGATGGCTCCGAAATTTTTTTAAGGTTCGAATTATTCGAGGTACAATGTTGAAGGCAAGGTACACCCTTTTTGCTTATGATTTACTATCTTTTGGTCTTATGAGCATAAGTTAGCCTATACATGAACCTGAGTATGAATCTTAACCCGGAGTTGGTTTGTAAGATTAATTTTATTAGTGTAAGGTTCTGCCCCAAATCTGTCTCATCTAGAGGGTGTAAGGAAACATGTAGTAGTTGAAGGAAGCAGTGAATAAGGAGTTCCTCGTAGCTCTGTCAAAATCTCATTGTCCTATACATGAGATTGCTTCTACTGGCCAGGGGAGCAACAATTTGTGTAGTTTTAAGAATTCGCAATCTAAAGAAGACGTTGAGTTTTGAGAGAGCATAATGAAGCAGCATTATAGATGATATGATTAAAATGAGTCCCTAGGACTAAATCTGCCTAGAATTCACTAATTCCTAGAACATGAGCCGAGGTAAGAGCTTTGTATAAATGGTATGGATAAATGTCGTTTCCTAGGTCTCACAACCAAGGGAAGGGTATAAATCCGCAGAAGCGACAAGCCCACCTCATATAGTGTTCAAGGGGTCAACATCTAGCGATCCAAGAAGGATGACTGACAAGGATAATTTTCGGAAAGTCGAGCTGAGGACTTTAAACTCAGAACTACTTCTTTAAAACCCTTAGGATTTCTTTTTAGGATTATAGGTTTTTTGTTTTCTTTGAGTCCAATAAGAGTAACGTGACATATGTTGAGGTTTTTTATTTTGCCGTGTTCCGATGGCCATTGGGCTAAGGATGTGCAAAACTTTTTTACTCAATATAGGCCACGTGAAGTAGAGTTCCATAGGAGAGTCGAGAAATTGCTAAAGAAAAGGAAATTTAGCAATCAACCTTAAGATGGAAGCATTAAGAGAGCTTGATAATTACTGAAAATGTAACAGAGAATGATTGGTGCGAACAATAACTCTTTTTGGTTAACTTCCAAAACTTTTTAGAATGGCGATCCGAGTGAAAATCCAAAGTTGTGTGCAATTCATTATGCAACTACCCTTATCCTTTCCTTTGTACCTTTTCACCCTTCAACTTTTCTATTCTCTCACCAATCTGCTTCACAGTTCACATTTCTAACCATTCTTTCATCCCCTCTCTTTCTTTCCATCTATTTCACTCTCCCACCCTAACCCAATCCCTTAACCAATACCCACCCAACACACAATTTCTTACCCACCCTTTATCTTTTCTTACCATCCTTATATATCTTTTTCTAAACCCATCATACTCTCAACCTCCATTTTGTTTACCAATTAACCTTTTGTTGCGGAATTAGAGATATTGCTAAGTTTTAATGATTATCTTTTATCATTTTGGTTTTCATGATCCTAGCTGGGGTACGTGTAGCTCTGACCCTAGTTCGATTTTAAAGTTTTTGGTTCGATCAAAATACAACTTCTCTTTCTACCAGAAGATTTTAAATGTCACACTTTTTCTGACCCTTCCGGCATATAGATGATGAGTTTTGTTCTAAGCAATCACACAGATCCGACCTTGTTGATGCCGGTTATGACTGTTACGTGATACATCGGGTTATTAGTAATTTCGAGGAGAAGCTACATCTCCCTAAGTTGTTGATATCCAATCCAAACGTGAAGCGTCTGCGCCGAGTTTCTGATCCTATCTTTTACCAATAGGTCACATTGAATCTGTTATACCTTACCAAGTGTCTCTTTTCCGCTGGATTAAATACCTTATCAATCCGGTAAACCTCATGTTTTCACACACGGGGTAATGCTTTTTGATCTTTGTCTTCTCCACCCGGTTTTAAGACTATTTAAGCGGTGGAGATTATAGATGAAGACTACCATCTTTAGTTGCTTGTTTATTTTTCTTTCTATTTAGTATTTTTCTTTTTGCATCTATATATATCCTTTTTCTTATTCGTTTTAGAATTCGTGTCTGAACAAGTCGTTTTAACTCTTTGGTTTTCCTTGTCATTGGTTGTATGGAATAAAGTGGCTTAATTTGTTTTTGGATATTTTATATCTAATTACTGTCACATTATTTTATTACTTCTATTGACATGTTAATAATGGTTTCGTGGAGTTTCTGTTTGGTTTGCTTAAACAAGTTTTCACTTGCTTCTCCACGACGTGCTTAGATTACTCCGATGTTCTGCATCTACTTGAGAGCCGTTTCCAGAGCTAAGTATTTTTCTTAAATTCTCATTTTTCTTTGTCATTGGGGACAATGACATGTTTAAGTGGGGGGTAGGAGACTTAGCTATGATGTACTATAATTGAAAATTGAATGAAACGGTGAAAAATTGAATAAATGCCATATTATTTATCTCGTACCCTTAGAATTGTGAGTTCTTAGCTAAGAATTGATAGGAAAGGAACCAAGTTGCTTGAGTACGTGATCATTTTATACTTATGTGAATGTAAATTTAAGGATATTCATGCCGATTGTTGCAAGTAGTTATTTATTATTCGATTACTCAATCTTTGAATCGAGTTTTACCGCACAAATTATAATAACTGAAGAATTATGTGTACATTGCGTAGATGATTGGTTATGTAGACTTAGTGTCGATATTTATCTGCTGATGTATTCCTATCTTCTGGCCATCAAAGTGGAGTAATAAGCTTGAGAATTATCTGTGTTTTGACAATGCTTTAAACACTGGGCTTGTAGTAATATTACCAAAGTAGCCTCGCGCTTGTGGTAATATTCATGTTATTGACTCATCCGTGAAAGGGGGATTCTTGCAATGCATAATTTACTTTTAAAGAAAGTTTCTTTCTTGAGAGGTGTTAATGCTTGAAAATATGAAAATGAAAAAATTCAACGTTTAAGAGGCTTCGAGTATTTTTCTCGGTCTCCAAGTCCAAAAACCATATGGATGAAGCTCTTTCTTATTGCACCATATCTTTACCCATTGCGAGGCTTAAGAAGTAGGAATGCTGATGTTGGTAGGTTGAGATTGCGAAGTTAGCATAAACTCTAATCTTGCCACGAATATATAAAACTGAATGCACATGCACACATCATTTCGATTCATAGCTAGTAGTGAATAATGGGTACCTTATGAGCATGAATGGTATGAGTTGACTCGAGTTTCTCGTGTAAGTATGATTTGACCATGGAAAATGTTGTCTTGGGGAATGACTTATTGATGCCTTGTTCGGGACGATCAAAGCCTAAGTGGGGGGGTAGTTGATGACGGTCAAATTATACCCGTAAAAGTCATCAACATTGTCCTTAAATCGAGATTAATAATATATATTTTATATTAAATCACATGTTTATATTTATTATTTAATGTTATGTGATTTATATTATATAATTTGGTATTTATCCATTTATAAGATATAAATCGGTATTTATCCGTTTTTATTATATTTATCCGTTTTATTTAAATATGATTTATTTTGGGATAAATATCTATTTTGCAGATTTGGATAATTTTGGAGGATAAATACAAATGGAAGAATTAAATCTCAAGATAAATCAAAAGAAATTCAAGATAAATATCAGATAAGCACGAAAAGAGGAGTAAGGCAATCCAAAGAGTGGCGCCAACATGAAGGACACGCAACTTGGGGGGGCGCATAATTTTATTGAGATCAACCGGGAGTTATCTCTTATTTGTTTTGATATTTTGAAGTATATCTCTTAATTAGATTGAACCCCTATAAATAAAGGAATTTCATACACTCCATACACACCTAAGACACCTTAGACACTTCTCTTGAATTATAATAATGTTCTCAGTTTTCCTTAGAGCAGTTTTTATGCAAGTTCTGGAATAATGTAAGTTCTTGTATTTATTTGTTCTTTGTTCTTTGTAATTAAGTCCCCAATTATTGTTTATCGTTTGAGGTTGTTCGTTCTTCACCGAACGATGTAGATCTAAGGATACGATATGAGGCAGTGGGGACTCCTTGTCCATAAGGATCCAAACGCCCAGATCTGTTATCCGGTGACCTATAGATGACTTTGGTATGATCGACGACTGTGTTTTTAGTAGATCTATATAATTGCTTTATGAGTCTCTATTTTATCCGTTACGTATGTAGAAACGCTAAGATTTAGGTTTTCGCCGCGTTAATCTAGCCACGTCTTTATGGCGTGATTGTCCACCTAGAATTTCTTATCTTAGTAGATATGGCTACGGCTACGTTGCTCGTCTATTTTAATTAGCGTATGATTAGGAAATACCAATATAGGGCTCCTACGTCGGCTCATGAATTGATCTTCCGGGACTTTCTGCGAGATCTAGATCTGTTCTGTATTAGGGAATTGAGCTCACCTAGTTATACGTAAATCGTCGATTAACATGAGACCGTCCATGTAATTGTTAATGGGATAGAGACTGATGCGATTGCTTAGGAAGTACGCCTGAACAAAGGAATGTTGCCTAGGTGAGGAATACGGTTAATATCGGCATCCCTAGTTTTGTAAGCATGGGAGTCATATGAGATGGAGGCCGAAAAAGCAAAATCACGTGATGTAGCATTGTGATATAGATGGCCTACCCGGAGCTAGATCTAGTTTAGGGGATGACTCCCATAGCCAATATAAAGGAAATACGAATCGGATTAATAGTTGTTGAGTCTAGCTTAATTATATACAATCTCTAGATCCAAACGATAACATAATAATTGGGGAGGTTAATTACGTGTCTTTATTTGTGTTGTGTCGAGTTGTGTCGTTTATCTTTTCTTGTCTCTTGTTGGTCGTAGACCGCCATTATGTGCTCGGCATGAATGATTAATTGTTTATATATAAATGATCCACAATTGGTTCCCTGTGGGATCGACCTTGATTCGCTATAGCTATACTACGATGGACCTAGTCCTATTGCTAGTATTGGTTTATGGTGGTCAAGTATTTTATTATCACTTGATCTACGTCATCAATACATCTAAAGGTAGGTTTGCTGGACCCTCTAGACCTGCTAATAGTAGACCTGCTGCAAAGTCTGCTGGACCACAAAAGTGCAAGAACCAGAAATATTCCAAGGATAAGAATGTTAAACCCAAGAATGTCAATCATTCAAGGGATTCTTATCTCAGGGGGAAAGGCAAATTGTTCCCTACTGATGAAGATTGGAAAATTCCTGCCCCTGCTGCTAGAAACAATAGATTTAACCATAATGCTATGGCTAGACCTCATCAATGTGATCAGCAGAGGACTCAGCAGAGACCTTACTAGAGGACTCAGTAAAGACCTCAATAGAGACCATAATACAGAGCTGTTCCTAACAGACATAAATCATATGGTTATGCTAATGCTTCTTACAATAGAAATCACTTCAAACATCATTATGTACCAAAAGGCCAGAAACCATATGTGAATGGTACACAACCAAACACTAGATTCTATGGAAATGTAGCATACATATATGAAAGAAAGTGCAACACATTTCAAAGAAGGCCTTATGGAAGTTTTCCAAGGGTTGTACTTACCACTGACCACTGACCACCATGGACCCAAACAGTTTGGCTACCTAAAACACATTAATTTGTTTTTAGGGTGTCTGGTACTTTGATAGTGGATATTCCAGTTATATGAGCAAGAGCAAACACGGTCTTATGGATTTTGTTGCAAGAGATGGACCAAAAGTCAATTTTGGAAACAAAGACACACCTGGATATACAAGAGGGTATGGCATTCCAGTGAAGAATGGACTTATAATGACGAATGTTGCATATGTTGAAGGACTGGACTACAACCTCCTGAGTACATGTCAATTTTGTGATATAGGATATCAAGTCACTTTTGACAAAGGTCACTGCATTGTTATGAGTGAGATGGGACAACAAGTTGTACTTGCTGGAAGAAGACATCAAAATATGTATGTTGTAGATTGGACCACTACTGTACCAGAAACCTGCCTCATAGTACACACAATGTCAGAGCTCAACTGGTTGTGGCACATCAAATTGAATCATCTAAACTTTGATGATATCAATCAGTTGGTAAAGAAGAAGCTGGTAACAGGACTACTTGAAATCACATACAAGAAAGATGGAATATGTGATGCTTGTCAGCAAGGTAAGCAAACAAAAGCAAGCTTCAAGTCAAAGACTCAACAATCAACCAAAAGAGTTTTGGAGCTGATGCACATGGATCTTTTTGGACCAGTAATGCCAACAAGCATAACTATGAAGAAATACACCCTGGTAGTTGTGGATGATTATTCAAGGTACACTTGGGTAATCTTTATGGACAAGAAAAGTGGAGCACTTAAAATATGCCTGAACTTTTGAAGCGATTGCAAAATGAGAAGAGTGTGATAGTAGTGAAGATTAGACCAAACAAGGGTACTGAGTTCCTTAACTAAGCCATAAGAGAATGCTGTGAACAAAATGGTGTGCTGCATCAATTAGCAACTGTTGGAACTCCTCAGTAGAATGGAGTTGTTGAGAGAAGGAACAAGACTTTGAAGGAAGCAGAGAGGACTATGATCTGTGAAGAAATGCTACCTGAAAGGTACTGGGCTGAAGTAGTCAATACATCATGCTATACACAGAATAGAACTTAAGTGAACAAAAAGCTTATGAAGATACCTTATGAGATTTGGAATGGAAGAAATCCAAACATTTCCTACTTATCCATTTGGGAGTAAATGCTTTATCTTGAATCATAAGGAGCAACTGAAGACTTTTCAACCAAAATTAGATGAATGAATCTTTTTGGGTTATTCTTCAGTCAACAAGGCTTTTAGGGTACTGAACAAAAGAACTTTAAAACATGAAGAATCTATACATGGTTTTGATGAACCAAAGTTCACTGGAATGGAAAATGAAGAAGTTACAGAACCTGCTGTAAATCTAGAAATCATAGACCATGAGTATGTGGATATTCTAAAAAAGATAAGTGATTTAAAGGTCTCTGATTCTGGAAATGAAGTTGCCCTTACTGGAGGACCTGCTGATAATACTAATGATACACCAACAGATACAACTCAAGGATCTGCTAATCCCCCTACCGAACCAATATCAGACCCTACTGAAGATCAGGTTCCTATAAATCAAGCAAACATTGATTTATAATGGTTGAAGGATCACACTGTTGAACAAGTGATTAGTGATGTACATCAATGTGTTCAGACTACCGACCGCCGATACTTCTTCTGCATCCTGAGGTTGGCGCAGGACAGGCAGGAATGGACAAATTCTCATTGGATCCCATTTATTCTTAACAGCGATGGCTATTCATTTAAGTTTTCGGGTAGCATTACTAGATCTTCAACAAGGTGGAAATTCTCGTATTCCGTATGTACATGTTCCTGCGGCTCGGATGCCCAAGCGCTTTGCTTTTTAGGCTAGCTCGATTCTTGTTGGTCCCTTGAAAAGGCTTTGGTTATGTTTAGAAAGGGGGGTGAATAAACTTAACACTTAAAACTTTTGGAGTTAACAAATTCAAAGAACTTCAATGACTGATGATACTTGAAGAGTCTGCCGACACTCGATTGTCTGTCTGTCACGATGTTGAGTTTCTTGAATTTGTGCAAATGGAAATATATCACAAATTAAGCCTTATTACTTGTTGTTAAATATGATACCAAGTATTAGACATTTAGTAGTGTATGTGTGTGATTCAGTTGCTAGATTCAGTAGATTGATGTGCTAGATAAACTAAATGCAGAAAGTAAGTAGGCAGATTTTATAGTGGTTCCAGGTGGTGTAATCCTGTCAGTCCACTCTTCTCCTGTGATGTTGGAGGTAATTCACTAGAGATCTTTGATTTAGCCGTTACAAAAATCCCTAAGATGCTTGTCCTTCACCAATAACTATGGCTTCACAAACTGAACACTTGGAACAGGTAGGATTACTGCTCCAAAGTCTTCCACTGGTCCTTGAAGGGTAGGATTTCCTCTTCACTAGCTCCACCACAAACAACAGTCCTTGATACAACTGTGCTTCACTGTCCTCAGTAGATTCCTTGTAAAAGAAAGTTTGAATCAAGTAAGTGATTCAGCTTTCAGCAGCTTGATGTCTTCAAGTGTGTAAACTTGATGTAGCTTGAATACAGATTACACTTGAAGAATTGCACTGGATCAGTAGCCTTATGCAGTGTAGGATCAGCAGGGTGTTTGATCGATTTTATTCTGATTGCTCAAGATGGATCCTTATTTTTCTTCAAAAATCATCACTTGTATCTGAGTTAGGAGTCCACTATTTATAGGTAGAAATCCTTGTGGCTTATGTTTGAAATTCAAACATAGCCGTTTTGGATTTGTCTCCATCTTGACTTTCTTTTTCGATTTGTTTTTAGGGTGACAACTGTCGGACTCCTTTTGATGATTTCACTTTGTCCACCCTTTGACTTGTATCCATTGGATAAAGGTCTGAATCTTTTCAATGTCCCTTTAATCTTAACCATTGATTTGTTTGATAAATCAGAGGTTGTTGGCTGTCCCTTTCTTTGTAACCTTCCAATGTAGCCTTTGATTAAATCGAAATATGTGTCCAGCAGGTTCCTGAGAGAATAAGTCTGCTGATCCATAATTTGCAGTGTTTAAAAACACTTCAGCTAACTGTCTTTTATCTAAATTTTATTTATAAAGTTAGATTACACCTTTTTGAACATAACTAAGTTCCAATCACCACTTTACTTATGGAACTTAGATCTTGTACACAAGGTATATGTAATCAGTTTAGGTCATCACAGACTTGCCTAAATTCTGATTCCATATCCTTGACTTTAAGTTTGATCCCTTAGCCTTCAATAACTGAGTTTGAGCCCTCAGCCTTCAGTCCTCAGCAGGTTCCTGACTAGTCTACCGACCTAGCTACCCTACTGACGTAAACTAGTCTGCTGATGTAAATTAGCTGACCTTTTACAGTGCTTGTTTGATCAAACCTATACAAGATCAAAATCTAATAAACCTATACATTTGATCTAGACATCTTTTTGCCTTTGCTCTATAACAGTTAGTCTGGAACTCATCACTAAAACTTAAAAATAAGTCCAACAATTTCCCCCTTTTTGGTGATGATGCCAATACCCTCCTTACAGCAAAGCAAAAAGGTTAAAAACAAAAACAGAACAAACTTAGACATTTCTTTTTATAATCGTTGTTCAAGAGTATTATAGTCTAGAATCAGCAAAAAATATAAGACAGATAAAGTATGCTGATCTAGTATCTTCTTTCTCTTTCTTCTCTTGCTTTCTTGGCTTGTTCTTGGTAAGCTCTTATCTCTCTGATCATTTCTCTTATCCATTCATTTTCAATAAGAGAGAATTCAATGTGAGGATTCACTTCTTTCCACCACTTCCATTCTTCAGGCAGAGTGAGATTGATCTGGTGTACTCTGAAGCGTAAACGCATGTATACTGCCTTGAATTCATTAAGTGACTCCTTTGCATTGGTGGTAGGTAAACTTCTTCCACCTCTGTGTGCAGCCCTCATGGCTTTAACCCTTGCTTCCCAAAACTTGAGTCCAAGAAAGGAATTAAGTCCCTCATGGAAACCTTTATCATGGTAAGGCCTTCTTTTGCTGTTGTAGACTTTCTTGTACTCTTTGAGAAGATCATCAGTAAGTGGAAGTCTGCCAGGTGCAGGCTCTCTAAAAGCATTAGTGTCATCTTCATCTATATGTTCTTCTTCAGGCACTTGAAACTCTTCATCACTTTAGTCATAGTCCAGCAGCTGCTCATCCTCATCAATTACAAAGTCTCACGACCATCTTTCCCTACTGGTGGTCTTGTCTCCAGTAGGCTCCACTACAGCTGACTGTTCAACAACAACAGCAGGGGTTTCTCCAAACCCATAGTTAGTTCCAACCTATGTTTAGAGTCTTTGTTTGTACCTCAAAGAACTGCACTCCTGTTCCAACCTTTGTCTAGGTGCTGTTTGTACCTCAGCAACCTATACCTCCTGTTCCAACCTTTGTTCAGGTGGTGTTTGTGCCACAACAACCTGTACAGGGAATACATCCATATTCTCTTTTTGAAATTCCCTAATGTCAGAAATCCTTCGTACACAATTTGCAGTCTTGGATAGAGTGTCCTGAGTATCAATCCAACTGAAATTGAGGTTACTGACCCTGCTGTAGTTGCAAAGAAGAAGACTGTTGCTGAAATCTTGAAGGAGCAACAGAAGGAATCCAGTATAAAGAGGAAGTCTACTGAGATTGAAGCTGAACAACTATCCAAAAGAATGAAAGAGATTACCAAGAAAAGGAAACATGGCAAAGGGAAGCAATTGAAAACTTTGGAGGCTCAAAGGCAAGAAGAAGAAGAAGTAGGAGAGGCTATTGAGGCTGAGCCCTTAACAATTATCAAGCCAACTGAGGATGTAGAGGTTGTTATTGAGCAACCTGCTGGAGAATCACATCAGACTACTAACCCTGAGCCTCGCCGTAGAGAAGCTCACTGAATCCTCCTGAAAAATTTGTTGAGCTCATCAAATCGCACAAGTTGTTGTTGAGCAACTTGGTGAAGAACCACATCAGACTACTGAGTCTGCACCTGCTGTGGAAATTGAGACACTGGTACAAGACACTGCAAGTTTTGCAAGAAGTCAGGGGGAAGAGCAGTCTGCTGCTAACCCTACTGATGAGCATGTAAGTCAGGAGGAAGCAAGTGTGGAACAGATGGAGGTAGTAGGCACTAACATACAACCTGAGCAACCTACTGACCTGGAAGCATCTGAAGAAGAGACTCTTACCTTGCTTGTTGAGATATTTGGAGGTCAGCAAGCTACTCAAACTGCTCCCAAAAATCCAACCATGCCATTTGAAAGGAAGGAGAAGAAGAAAAAGGAAGGATATGTTGATCCTAAACTTCTACTTGTGGCAAACTACTTTTAATGGAAATTTGGGTTCTATAAGAGACAAAAGCCAGCTGCAGAACCAATGACAGATTTTGAAGAATGGGCTTTTGAGAAGTTAGGAGTGGAAAGTTTGTTGGATTTAGTTGATACCTCTCTGTTGGAATCAAGATTGATGGATCTTTTGGATCAACAAAAGAAGGAAGAGGGTATCAAGTTCAGAGATCCCAGAGATGAATCAGACAATGATGATTCATCATCTGGTTCTGGTGATGATCACCCCTCTGGTCTAGGAAGAGTCAGTAGGACTGCAATGAACATTGAACCAAGGATAGAATAGTCCACTGATACTGGTAGGTCTGTTGAGGGCCAGCAAACTGAACAAGTGAATGAGGATCTAGAGGATCTCACCATGGTGATCTAGAGGCACAAATCAATGCGGGAATAGCTATTGGTGCAAACAGGATGGTTGGTGAGTGTTGGAAATAAAATTTATGTTTTGATGATGATTCATCGCTTAATCAGTTATTGTTACTAACCCCATTGATGAAGTGTCATAACTAGCTGTTATAGTGAAAAGCAAAAAGATGTCTAAAGATTAATGTATAGGACTTTATAGAGTCTTATATTTGTATAGGTTAAATCAGACAAGAACTGTAATAGTTCTAGGCTGTGAACTGGGAAAATAAGAAATTGAGATTTAGTTAAACTGAGATTCAATAAGAAACTGAAAAAAAAGAGCACACCAATATGAAAACTGAAGAAGGTAAGTTCGCTGAGGGATACAAACTCAGTTGGCTTATCCAGAAGACTGAAGAACTGAGGGATCAAACTCAGTAGATGAAGAACTAAGGGCCACAGACTCAGTTATAGAAGATTGAAGAACTGAGGGTTCAAACTCAGTTATGAAGACTATGTTGAGACTGTAAATTTAGACTTCAGGCAAGATTGTGGTGACCTGAACTGACTTTATGGATCTTGTATGATGATCTAAGAATCTTAAGGACAATGAATTCTTAGAAAATAATTAGTCATGGTGTACTCTGATTAAGTCAATTATAATCAGATGAAAGACTGGAGTACTGATATTTGAAAAAGTGTAAAAATTCAGTTAACGCTCCAATAAATTGACATGTGATAAACTCAGTATAAAACTGATAAGGATACTCATTTTTATAGGCCAGACATCCGATAAACTGATAGTACAGTCGAACGTTGTAAAGGAAGCAATCTTATTGGATGAAATACTGACACAGCAGAATGGTCAGAAATATAGCCGTTACAAGATTCAAGCAGGAGCAATAAACCCCTATAAATAGACTACTTCCACAATAACAACAAGCAGGTGAGCAGGAGGAATTTAAAACATATTTAATAGCTCTAATTACGGGGGAAAGCCAATTTCGAAAGAATTCCTGCTTAGTATCTAATTGCAAGATCAAGAAATTTCTTCAAGTATTCAAGCACATTCAAGCAAAATCAAGATCTATCATTTGAAGAAATACAGAGCTGTGCAAAATTTAATTATTCAGAAAAAAAGCTCAAATCACAATTGAATCATAGTTATTGATTCAAGTCTCAACTTTGATTTCATCAAAGGTCTAGACTGGAAACACCAAGAAGGTGTGAAGGACAGTTGAGTGCAGTCAGGAAGACTGTGTTTGTGATGTGCTGGTGAAGAAGAAATTCTACCCTTGAAGGACCAGTGTTTCAAACAGTTGAAGAGCAGCAATCCCACCTATTCTATAAGTGTTTAGATAGTGAAGCTAGGGATTAGTCAAGGACTATCAGTTTAGAAATTTTTGTAACCGGGCCATCTCAAGAAGTTCTAGTGGAATTTTCCTCTGCATCACAGGGGAAGAGAGGACGTACATGATTACACCACCTGGAACCTCTATAATTCTTGCTTATTTATTTTATGCATTTATTTACTTCATATCAGTTATAATTATCTAGTTCTCGCGTTAAAACCAATTCAACAAATTGTTTGTTATCTAAAGGCTAGTTCTATCCGCTGCCAGTTAACTAGACTACGAATAAGTCAGTATTGACTTATACTCAGTTGAGTTAGCTGAACTCCGCACAAGTTAAGGGACATGATCAAAACTGAACTGAGCATCAGTTTAAAGTTTCAGCGAAACTCAGTTCCTGGGGTAATTCCAGTTCAGGGAAAGTTTTTGGTGACAAGGGACCAACAATTGGTATCGGAGCAGTTCCTTCTTTTTGAAGGAGTTCTACTGCTTTGTAATATAGCTGGTCATCAGTTATTTTCGATACCAACACTTGATATCGAAGCAACCAGTTGTTGAAGACCCCTTACTGTATCAGTCATAATTTAGTGAAATTAAATGGATACATCCAGAATTAAAAGCTGGCTGAATAACCCCCTGACTGACTTCTTGCAAAATGTTGTTATTGATATTCATGATCAAGTATTTGAAAGATTCAGTACTACAAGCTCTCACACAATTCCGGAACCTCATTTCAGTTATGATGAAGATACTGACTTTAACGCATATAAAGACGAATCAAGAGGATTCCCATCCCTAAGTGATCTTTCAGAAGAAGCAGAAAAAGAATATCTACGAGTAGCTGATTATGTAGAAAACAAATTGACTGAAAACATTGCCGAAGATCCATCCGTTGCAAAGGTCAAAAATGCTATACTACCCATGAGTTATGGAGGTGAAAGTGATGAGGAAATCATACTGCTGGGAGCAGCACAGGAAAATGCTAATGAAAAAAAGAAGCATGTTTTAATTGATGATAATTCCTCAACAGAAAATGTATCCATCAAAAATCAGGAGGTAATTGCATCTACATCCAGCACTCACACTGCTATGAACAATTAGAAAAATGAAGATTTCAATGAATCCTTGGACATACTCATAAAGGAATTAGAGGAAATTCAAAAAAAATATGAGAATGTCAAAAAGGAGAAAAAGTCACTGAAAACTGAAATTTCGAGATTTAATGCTGAGATCAATTTAATCAAAACTAATAATGAAATCAAGGTAATTCGACCATCTGATGAACTGACAGAAGTAATAAACGTCACATAATCATCAGTTGATCCAATTCCCAGTGTTCAATTCAAACCTGGAAAACCTTTTAGAGACAGATCTGGTTTAGGGTTTGTTAATCAGAATAATTCTAGGTCCAGACCTTGTTCAGTTGCATTAAAATTTGTGACTGCACAACGGTCAAAAACTCAGAAAACTGATAAAATTATTAGAACTGACAATTACTCAGCACAGCCATTTGCACCAACTGATAAAATTGAAAAATCAGTTGGAAAAATACACCAAGCCAACAGATTTTACAGAAAGACTCAGAAGGCTGAAAAAGGCAAAACTGATCAGAGACCAGTAAGAGAAACCTTCAAGACATATCCATTCAAAAATGAAGATCATTCATGGAATGATAAACTCAGAAGGAAAGGAAGACTATTTCCCACTGATGAAGATTTGAATGAACCTTCACGCCAGTTTCACAAACTGATCAAATCAAAAACTGTCTGGACAAAACTAGAAAAGCATGTAAAAATTGACTTTACTTAGTCAAAATGTCAAGAGAGGTACAAAGTCAAAAATAAATTTGCATCATCAAAAACTAATCAATTAGGACCCAAACAGAGATGGGTACCAAAAATGTCCAAATTTGTTTTGCAGGAAAATATCGGTAACTGGAGGCCAAAGAACTGAGTTTTGTTCACAACTGAGTTTTTGAATTTATTATAAGGACAAGACTGAATGTATACAGCTGTAGATACACCTCATCTACTCTATTCACTACAGTCTAGCTACATATGTCAAGAAAAGACATGGTCCTTCTCAAATCTAAACCGTTCATATTTTCCACTAATCCACATTTTTCGCAAAACTCAAAACATTTATGACAAGACGTTATGAGTCCCACCCAATTCATAACTACCTTTCCTACAAATTATAAATAACCCAGAATTTTCTTTTATAACTCTTTACCCTCGAATTTTAAATTTGCTTTCTCAATCATCAAATTTTCAAATTCTCAATCAGATCTAGAAAATAATGACTTTCACTATTGTTGAACCCGGAATGATCATATCTCTTGACCAGTTTATTGCAAAATATATTGATCAAACACTAGCCAAAACAATTGCAGCAAAAATTAAACAGATCAAATGATTGGATGCTGTATTCAACATCGATCTAAAAAGTGTGTGTCGGGAAAGAATTGGAGACTTTTATGAGTTTGGAAGAACAACTATAGAAGGAGAAGACACACACACCTATACCACTACTGTCAATGGTAAGGAGATCAAGGTCACCGAAGATCTAATTGCAGAAATCTTTGGGTTTGACAAATCCGGAGGAACAGCAGCCGTCAAGTTGACCAAAGAACAAAAGGAAAAACTATGGAAAGATATAGCAATTGATGCAGAATCCACAGTCTTACAAACCTGGAGCACATGTCTACTCCAACCAGAATTCAATTTTCTCTCAAAAATGTTGGCAAATTGCATAATTGGAAATGCAGGAAACTATAGCAATCTATCTGGAGCTAAATTGGATTTACTTTATGTAATTTGGTTTGGAGAAAGTTTTAATTGGCAAAGATATCTATTTGATCAATTAATGGCACAATCAATTGACTTACCCAAGAAGAAGACTGATGTTAAGAAATGTCGTTTCTATCACAAGAAAACTCTTGCATTAGTGGTCCAAAAAATACTCGACCATTTCGGAATCGTTAAGAGGAAAGAAACATCAGTTGCTGATGGGAAGATGTTGTTAAAGAAGAAAAGGCCGGAAAAAGGAAAGCTATAAGGGTTCAGAAAGTGAACCTAAGAAGAAGAAAAGCAGGAAATCGAAGAAACCTGCAACTGAAGATGAAGTGTTGGAACAAATTGAAGAATTAAGCAAAAGAAGAAAACAATTGGAAGATTTAGAGAAAAATA
Source organism: Gentiana macrophylla (assembly GCA_026214975.1). Classification (NCBI taxonomy): domain Eukaryota; kingdom Viridiplantae; phylum Streptophyta; class Magnoliopsida; order Gentianales; family Gentianaceae; genus Gentiana; species Gentiana macrophylla. The sequence goes on from JAOBSW010000372.1 coordinate 102,391, forward strand.
AATCTGATCTTGTTACACCAACAACTGAAACAACAATTGCTGAAGGATCAACACTGACAGAAAGAACTGAAGCTATTCTTGCTGAGTCTGCCCGAACCCCAGTAACTAAAGCGTTACCCATTCAAGAACCAGTTTCACAAGAAATTGTGATGACAAAGGAAACTGAAGTTGTCAACAAGGAACATATGGTTGAAACTGAATCACAGAAGAAAGCTGAGACTCAGGGGGAACAAATCCTGAGAGTTGAACATGTTGACGAAGGTTCTGATAGTGATGAAAGATTTATCGATAAAACAACGTTGGAAATGCTTTCGTTACTTTCAAAATCCAGATCTACCCCAGCAGATCTTTTTCCAGAGTAGAATTTGAAGAATCAGCCAAAGGATTTTCAGCTTCTAAATCTGTGGAAAAAGGAGCCGAAGCAGACTCAAGATCGACAAAAATCATTAACTTGGATGATCAAGTCAATGAAGAAGAACTTGTTGAACCAACTGAGAAAGAAGTTCCAGTTACTGAATTGGAACTTGAACTTACTAAAAAACAAGCTGCTGAAGAAATTGTAAGTGAGAAAGTTTTGGAAACTGAGCCGACAATCTCAGTCTCAGTTATTGAAAAAGAATCATCAGAAATTCCAATTACTACTGAAGGAGGAATCAATACAACTGATCCTATGCAAACTGAAGACATTGCAAGAACTGATATTGTGCAAACTGAATATGTTGCAAGAACTGACCCTATTCAAACTGAAGATGTTATTCCAGAAAGTGGTGAGGAGGTCGCGAGAGAATCAGAAAAGATCATCACTCAATCAACAAGAGATAATAGAGAACTGATGTCAGCTGATTATGAACGATTGCGCAAGTATCAAGCTTGGAAATTCAGTTCCATTGCCAATCAAAGAAATCTGCTAGTAGAAATGGAAGCTACTGAAAGATGGGTATTTGATTTATACAATATTACAAGTCTATCAGAGATAATCAATACCGAAGATATTCTGAATCAGGGATATGCACTGATAAGAAATAGCTACTGGGAGGAACCCACAGTTGGTGGAAATTTCAAAAAGAATAATGATGATGATGATTCTCAGGATGATGCCAATCTGTAGAAAGGGATTCTAGCCTCTTTACAAGAAAAGAGAAATGTAACTGATCAGACTACTGATGATGAGCCCCGTAGTTCTGATGAATCCAGTGAAAGTTCTAGTTCTAAAAATGTGTCTGATGCACATCAAGAAGAAAAAGAAGGTTATAAATCTCCTACAGACAAGTCATTGCTAGAAATAGCAAAAACAGTGGCAAGAATGGTTGGAGAAGAATCAGATGAAGAATTAAATGAAGAATTGAATGTTCAGTTATCACCTGGAAGAAATATTGATCAATCAAACTTGGAAGAAGTTAGAAAAAAATCTGAAGAAAGAAGAAGATCGGCAGAATACAGGGAAAAATTGAAGCAAGATAAATCAACTGGAATTGAGACAAACAAAACCAATGAACAACAAGCTGGAAGTTCACAAGATGTTCCCACTCATGTTGATCTCATTAAGTATTATCACAATGAGATAATCAGAATTCAAAAGGATGACAACAGCTTATTCGGAAAAGTCTTAAAGTCCTTAGAGGCCAGTCAAGATGAAAGAAGCAAACTTGAAAAGAAAATGGATACTGTCACTGAAAATTGTCAAAACACTTTGATTGAGCTTCGAAAGACGACTATTGAGAATGACACAAGAAGAGATGAAACTCTAGACAGATGGCAAGGCATTCTCAATAATCTGGTTGACAGAATGATATTAATGGAAAGTGGAATGAAAGACTTAGTTGTAGCTCAAACCATTTTGGCATCAACGCAACAAAATCTGAACGCTTACATCAGAAGCCTGATCCATAAAGATGATGTCAATAAGGGGGAAAGTTTGGACTTCCTAAAAGTCAATGCAACTGAGATTCCCCAAGTCCTTGCAAATGCTGATGATAAATTGAATGAACTAAAGAAAGCTAGAGGAGAGTTTACTGATGAAGAAATTGAAATAATTGTTAAATACTTAGAGCCCACTGATAAAAGAGTTGGTTTGGATTCTCGCCTATTCAGTCTATTCAGAGATTTACCAGCAAGAGAAGGAGTATCAAGAGAAGAATCTCTAGAATCGTTCCTACACATGCAGAAGTTGCTCATGCACTACTTCAATAAACACAAGAAATGGGAAGCAGATGGAATTATTGATAAGGAATCAGAGAAATTTGAAAAGGCTGAACCTGAATTTGTTCAAAATCTAATAAGAACAGCCACCAATGAAAGACTAAGGGCAACTGTCTTCACCTTCGCGGTACTCTTCAAAAGCAAATTCTTCAGGAAAAACAATTTATCTGAATCATGGAACATTTGGGCAAGCATCAATGGAATTGAAAGCTCAGCTACAAATGATGCTATGAGAACTGTTGCATAAAGTTATGATAATCAATTTACTTTAGCTGCCAAGTAAAAAGAAACTATCTTTTAGTTCCTTTTATCGTGTTGTATTTTATTACTCTACTTTGTAACTCAGTTATCAAATAAATTCTCAGTTTCTCAGTTCATTCTGTTATTTACTGTATTTTGTTTTATCTTTTTGCATTGCTTTTAAGGAGGGTATTGACATCATCAAAAAAGGGGAAATTGTTGGAAATAAAATTTATGTTTTGATGATGATTCATCGCTTAATCAGTTATTGTTACTAACCCCATTGATGAAGTGTCATAACTAGCTGTTATAGTGCAAAGCAAAAAGATGTCTAGAGATTAATGTATAGGACTTTATAGAGTCTGATATTTGTATAGGTTGAATCAGACAAGCACTGTAATAGTTCTAGGCTGTGAACTGGGAAAATAAGAAACTGAGATTTAGTTAAACTGAGATTCAATAAGAAACTGAAAGAAAAGAGCACACCTATATGAAAACTGAGGAAGGTAAGTTCGCTGAGGGATACAAACTCAGTTGGCTTATCCGTAAGATCAAGGCGAGGATCAAACTCAAGAGATGAAGAACCGAGGGCCCTGCACTCGATTATAGAAGATTGAAGAACTAAGGGTTCAAACTCAGTTATGAAGACTATGTCAAGACTGTAAAGTTAGACTTCTGGCAAGATTGTGGTGACCTGAACTGACTTTACGGATCTTGTATGAAGATCAAAGAATCATAAGGACAATGAATTCTTAGAAAATAATGAGTCATGGCGTACTTTGATTAAGTCAATTATAATTAGATGAAAGACTGGAGTACTGCTATTTGAAGAAGAGTAAAAATTCAGTTAACGCTCCAATAAACTGACAAGTGATAAACTCAAGATAAAAGCGATAAGGATACTCGGTTTTATAGGTCGACATCCGATAAACTGATAGTACAGTCGAACGTTGTAAAGGAAGCAATCTTATTGGATGAAATCGACACAATGCATAACGGCGGTGAAATATAGCCGTTACAAGATTCAAGCAGGAGCAATAAACCCCTGTAAATAGGCTACTTCCACAATAACAACAAGCAGGTGAGCAGGAGGAATTTAAAATAGATTTAATAGATCTAATTAAGCAGGAAAGCCAAATTCGAAAGAATTCCTGCTAAGTATCTAATTGCAAGATCAAGAAATTTCTTCAAGTATTCAAGCACATTCAAGCAAAATCAAGATCTATCATTTGAAGAAATACAGAGCTGTGCAAAATTTAATTATTCAGAAAAAAAGCTCAAATCACAATTGAATCATAGTTATTGATTCAAGTCTCAACTTTGATTTCATCAAAGGTCTAGACTGTGAAACACCAAGAAGGTGTGAAGGACAGTTGAGTGCAGTCAGGAAGACTGTGTTTGTGATGAGCTGGTGAAGAAGCAATTCTACCATTCAAGGACCAGTGTTTCAAACAGTTGAAGAGCAGCAATCCCACCTATTCTATAAGTGTTTAGATAGTGAAGCTAGGGATTAGTCAAGGACTATCAGTTTAGAACTTTTTGTAACCGGGCCATCTCAAGAAGTTCTAGTGGAATTTTCCTCCGCATCACAGAGGAAGAGAGGACGTACATGATTACACCACCTGGAACCTCTATAATTCTTGTTTATTTATTTTATGCATTTATTTACTTCATATCAGTTATAATTATCTTGTTCTCGCGTTAAAACCTATTCAACAAATTGTTTGTTATCTAAAGGCTAGTTCTACTTCTTTCAGTTAACTCGACTAGGAATAAGTCAGTATTGACTTATACTCAGTTGAGTTAGCTTAACTCCGCACAAGTTAAGGGACAGGAACAAACTGAACTGAGCATCAGTTTGAAGTTTAGAGAAACTCAGTTCCTGGGGTAATTCCAGTTCAGGGAATTTTTTTGGTGTCAAGTTTATTCACCCCCCCTCTAAACTTGTGTTAGCCTTTCCAAGGGACCAACAGAGAGATAGACACTTTATTTGTTGAAGAACCTGCTGAGCATACTGATGATCAGCAGACTGTGGACTTGGATGATGAAAGAGTTACTGATCACAGTGAACTGATATCTTCTTTTGCTGTTGTAGACCTCCGTGTACTCTCTGAGAAGATCATCAGTAAGTGGAAGTCTGCCATGTGCAGGCTCTCTAAAAGCATTAGTGTCATATTCCCATATTTTCTTAGCAAAGATTCTAGCAACCTCTTTTGCTACAGCTGTCTGACTCTCTTCCCCCTTATTGACATCATCAACAAAACGGGACAGCAGGCCATGCACACTCTCCTGGGTGATTACTAGATTACTCAGTTGTCCTTCCATAATTTCAGTTCTTGTATCAACTGCAGTAATCCTTTCTTGCATGGTTTGTTCCAGTAGATTGATCCTCTCAGTGAACTTAGGATCCAATCCAGCAGGTTGAGGTGCAGCAGCAGCTTCAGCAGGTCTTTGCACTTCATCAAGATTATCAATTTTTTGATGAATAGATGAAAATTGGTCTTTCAAAAACTTGTCCTTCAGTGTGTTACCTTGTCTGATTCCTCTCACATCCTGAGCAAGATCAGCAAGAGCATATTGTGTAGAAGTGGTATTGAAAGCAACAGTTTCAGTGGTTCTTCCTCTATTTTCCACCAAGTTCATCAAATCTTCAAATCTCTACTCTTGCCTGTCAAGTTGAGTCCTCAATCTTGTTATATCATTTCTAATGACCCTCAACTCTTCCACAATGTGTGCTTTGGTACCCCACCACCATTCCTCCATCAGCCCATCAATTTGGCTCTTCTACATTGTATTGATGCCTCTGTCTGCTAATAATCAAGGTATAACTCATATCCCTTCCAGCAAGGTTTGGTCCTTGGAATTCCTCTAGAATAGGATCAAGAGCAGGTTCTTCAAAAAGTATTACAGATGCCTGTTGTGGTTCTTCATCTATATGTTCTTCTTCAGGCACTTGAAACTCTTCATCATTGTAGTCATAGTCCAAAGAAATTTGCTCATCCTCATCAATAACAAAGGTCTCACGACCATCTTTCCTATAGTGGTCTTGTCTCCAGTAGGCTCCACTACAACAGCCTGTTCAACAACAAAGCAGCAGGGTTTCCTCCAAACCCATAGTTAGTTCCAACCTATGTCCAGTGTTTGTTTGTACCTCAAAGAACCTGTACCTCCTGTTGCAACCTTTGTTCAAAGTCTTTGTTTGTGCCACAACAACAACTGCATGAGGAATACATCCATATTCTCTTTTTGAAATTCCTTAATGTCAGAAATCCTTCGTACAAAATTGGCAGTCTTGGATAAAGTGTCCTGAGTATCAATCCAGTCTTGACATTGAGCTGAATCCTCTGAACTGATATCAGGTTCACTGTGATTAGTAACTCTTTCATCATCCAAGTCCACAGTCTGCTGATCATCAATATGCTAAGCTGGTTCTTCAACAAATAAAGTGTCTATCTCACCAACCATCCTGTTTGCACCAATAGCTATTCCCTCATTGATTTGTGCCTCTGGATCATCCATGGTGAGATCCTTCAGATTCTCATTCACTTGTTCAGTTTGCCGGCCCTCAGCAGACCTACCAGTATCAGTGGACTGTTCTATCCTTGGTTCAATGATCATTGCAATCCCACTGACTCATGCTGGACCAGAGGGGTGATCATCACCAGAATCAGATGATGAATCATCACTGTCTGATTCATCTCTAGGATCTCTGAACTTGATACCCTCTTCCTTCTTTTGTTGATAAAAAAGATCCATCAATCTTGATTCCAACAGAGAGGTATCAACTAAATCCATCAAACTTTCCACTCCCAAATTCTCAAAAGCCCATTCTTCAAAATCTGCCATTGGTTCTGCAGCTGGCTTTTGTCTCTTATAGAACCCAAATTTCCATTGAAAGTATTTTCCAACCAGTAGAAGTTTAGGATCAATATATCCTTCCTTTTTCTTCTTCTCATTCCTTTCAAATGGCATGGTTGGCTTTCTGGGAGCAGTTTGAGTAGCTTGCTGAGGTCCAAAGGTCTCAACAGGCAATTTAAGAGTCTCTTCTACAGATGCTTCCAGGTTAGTAGGTTGCTCAGGTTGTATGTTAGTGCCTACTACCTCCATCTGTTCCACACTTGCTTCCCCCTGACTTACATGCTCATTAGCAGGGTTAGCAGCAGACTGCTCTTCCCCCTGACTTGTTGCAAAACTTGCAGGGTCTTGTACCAGTGTCTCGTTTCCACAAAGAAAGTGCACTCTCGAGTTCATCTGTGGTTCTTCACCAAGTTGCTCAACAACAACTTGTGCGATTTGATAGGCTCAACGGCCGTTCTGAGGAGGATTTGGTAAGCTTCTACAAAGAAGGCTCAGGGTTAGTAGTCTGCTGTGATTCTACAGCAGGTTGCTCAATAACAACCTCTACATCCTCAGTAGGCTTGATAATTGTTAAGGGCTCAGCCTCAATAGCCTCTCCTATTTCTTCTTCTTGTTGCCTTTGAGCCTCCAAAGTTTTCAATTGCTTCCCTTTGCCATGTTTCCTTTTCTTGGCAATCTCTTTCATTCTTTTGGATAGTTGTTCAGCTTCAATCTCAGTAGACTTCTTCTTTCTACTGGCTTCCTTTTGGATCTCCTTCAAGATTTCAGCAACAGTCTTCTTTTTTGCAACTACAGCAGGGTCAGTAACCTCAATTTCAGCTGGACCCTCAGCAGACTCAGCAGTCTGTGCTGTTTGCTTCCTTGTCTTTCTAGGCTTTAGCAATTCTGCAATTTTTCTTGCGTCATCAGCTTCCTCTTTTCAGTAACCTTCTTGGGTGCAGCAAGCTTAACAACTTGCTTGACCTGCTCACCACCAGCATCATCATCTCCACCATCATTATCGCTTTGTGTGGCCTCATCATCCACATCTTCATCATCATCAAAACCGGGGATAGGATTGTCAATTTCTTTCTTGTATCTGGATTTATTTAACTTTTCTGGTGCAACATCAACAATTCCCAAATGATTCAGCAGGGCCTGAACCATCAATCCCAAAGGTAAATCCTTGGATTTCCTTGTCCCTTCTTTTTCTTCTTTTGTTACCTTTTTCATGTAGTGGACAAAGTATCCAGACCAATCAAACTTCATGCTTCTGCAAATGATCATCAGCAGTTCTATTTTGGGTCCTGATAAAGTATCCAGGCTTCCCGTGAGTCCTAAGATATTCTTTGCAATAATCTTGCTCAGCAGGTTGTATTCATAACCAATATGCTTCACATTAATGCCTAGAATTGATTTGATGACATCGTTGGTCTTGATTCTATCAACAAAATCCATTTTTGACAGTCCTATTTCCTCAGGATTTGTTGGAGCATCGATTACTGATGCAAAACCAAAAGCTTCCCTCAGCAGGTTTGAGGAAACTTCAATCTCCTGGGCATTTACTGTAGTGGTGAATGCCTCTCTACCTTCTCTTATTACAATATTTCTCCAGAAGCTAACCACATTTGTATATGATATTCTTTCCTTCCTTATATTGAGTACATTTTCCAGTCCAGCATATCTTCTTATCCTTCGACCAATATTGATAGCTAATTCTGTTTGGTTGGCATCAACAACAAAGCCTCTTACACTTTGACTTGTTCCGATTTGAACATCATCCTTTTCTGCCATTGTTTAAGAAAAATATGAAGAAGATAGCTCACAAATCTGTGTTCACACAGTGTATACGCAGAGAAAATCAATCTGAGTTTTGAAAGTAACTTCTGTGTATAGGTCTGTATATATAGATAGAGAGTAGTTGTAACTGTCAGATCGTGTACTGTGGTGTTAACCACGATTAAAGTTGGAGTAAATGGGATCATGACACGTGGTCCATTACTTGTCCATAAATGTTTGTAACCGTTCGACCGTGTAACTACGGTTATAAAGGTAGAGTAAATATCCCGCCATTGGCTTTTTGACTTTAGTAAAGTTTGACTGTAACGTATTCTTCAGCAACCTTGTCATCAGTAGACTTGTCTCGTGACCCTCATCGACAAATGGTCTCAAGCTGACCTTCTTGTGAGTTACTCTCATTGATATTTAATTCCTTTTGTTTTTTCCAATCGATAATACAAGATGAAGTTTAATACCAATGATCGATCATCAAGTGAGCTCACTACCAACAGACAAAGACCAATCCCTTGGCAACTTCATTTGCTCAATTATCCAAACAAAAATAAGTATATGGAATTGTTGATAACAATGACTAGTCTGCTAAGTGAGCTCACCCAACATAGCAAAGACTAATCCCCTTGGTGAATTCAAAGATAATCGCCGATCAAAGATGTATCAGCCAACTTTTATGATTCCAAGTTCAGTCCTTAGTTTAGCAAATCTTTCACTATCCAGTGGTTTAGTAAAAATATCAGCAAGTTGATCTTCCGTAGGGATATAAAGAACCACCACATCTTTGTTTTCAACATGATCTCTTATAAAGTGGATGTCTCACATCAATATGCTTGGTTCTTGAGTGTAAAACAGGGTTTTCTGTGATTGCAATTACACTTGTGTTGTCACACATTATAGGAATTTCTCTTTCTTTAATTCCATAATCCCTTAATTGTTGTCTTAACCAAAGTACTTGTGCACAACAACTTCCAAAGACAACAATATATTCAGCTTGAAAGGAAGTTGATATTGATATTGAATTTTCTTGCTAAACCAGGAAACCAGTCTATTTCCCATTAAAGCGGCCAGTTCTGTGGTGCCTTTTCAATCATTCTTGCATCCAGCATAGTCAGAATCTGAGTAGGATATGAATTTGAAAGTTCCATCTTTTGAATACCATATTCCTACATCCAAAGTCTCTTTTAGATATTTCAAAACTCTTTTAACTGCAGCCAGGTGACTTTCCTTAGGTTTTGATTGAAATCTTGCACAAACACCTACAAAGAAATGATATATCAGTTTCTTTGCGAGAAGGTAAAGTAGGTACACTGTCATCCTTCTGTATAAAGTCTGATCAACATCTTTGCCATTTTTATTTTTATCCAATCTAATGTTTGTACTCATAGGAGTTGATACTTTGGTGCTGTTTTCCATACCAAATTTCTTCAGTAGCTCCTTGGTATACTTGGTTAGATGAATGAAGATTCCATCTTTAATCTGTTTGACTTGAAATCCCAAAAAGTAGTTCATCTCTCCCATCATACTCATTTGGAATTTACTTTTCATCAGATTTGCAAACTTCTCACATAGCAATTCATTTTCAGAACCAAAAATTATGTCATCCACATAAATTTGTACCAGCAGGGTGCTGTTTCCTTCATTGATTCTGAAAAGAGTCTTGTCAATGGTACCTTTAGTAAAACCATTGTCTACCAAGAACTGAGATAGGGTCTCATACCATGCTCTTTGGGCCTGTTTCAAACCATAAAGTGCTTTATTGAGTCTATACACTTTATCTTCTTGATCTTTAACTTCAAAACCAGGAGGTTGCTGAACATAGACCTCCTCTTCCAGAATGCCATTCAAAAATGCACTCTTGACATCCATCTGATATACCTTGAAGTTATTGTAAGCAGCATATGCCAAGAATAATCTTATAGCTTCCAATCTTGCAACAGGTGCATATGTCACATCAAAATATATTCCTTCTGCTTGAGAATAGCCTTTTGCTACTAGTCTAGCCTTATTCCTTACAATGGTACCAGATTCATGTAATTTATTTATGTATACCCATTTTGTACCAATTAAATTTGCATGATTAGGCCTTTCCACTAGTGTCCAAACTTGATTTCTTTCAAATTCATTCAACTCTTCTTGCATAACAATTATCCAATCAGGATCTGAAATTGCTTCTTCAACAAATTTAGGTTCCATTTGAGATAGAAAACAAGTAAACATTGCTTCTAACTGTCTTCTAGTCCTCACACCTTGCTGTATGTTGCCAATAACTTGTTCAGCAGGGTGATCTCTTAACCATTGTGGAATCTGGTTAGATTGATTCTCTAGAACATCATCTTTAGTAGGGTCTGCTGTTTCTTCAATAGAGGGTTCAATAGATCCTTGAATTGCATCAGTTGTTGCATCAGTAGTGTTACCAGCAGGGTGTTCAGCAGGGGCAGTGTTAGAAACTTTTAAGTCATTAAACCTTTCCAAAACATCAACACATTCTGGATCAGTGACTTGTTGATTCTCAGCAGGTTCTGAAGCATCATCTTCCATTCTAGTGAACTTAGGTTCATCAAATACAACATATATTGTTTCTTCATGCTTCAGTGTCCTTTTATTCAGTACCCTGAATGCCTTGCTGACTGAAGAATATCCCCATAAAATTCCTTCATCTGATTTTGGTTGGAATGTATTCAATTGTTCCTTATGATTCAAGATAAAACACTTGCTTCCAAATGGATGGAAATAAGATATATTAGGTTTTCTTCCATTCCAAATCTCATAAGGTGTCTTCAGCAGCTTCTTGTTCACTGAGGTTCTTTTTTGTGTATAGCATGCTGTATTGACTGCTTCAGCCCAATATCTTTCAGGTATCAATGCTTCACAAATCATAGTTCTTCCTGCTTCTTTTAGAGTTCTGTTTCTTCTTTCAAAGAACCCAATTTTCTTTGAGGTGTACCAAAGAAATGACCGATTGATGTAGTAGACCATTCTGTTCACAATATTCTCTTATAACTTTACTGAGAAATTCAGTACCCTTGTCTGATCTGATTTTCACTAGTGTTACACTTTTCTCATTCTGTAATCTCTTCAAAAGTTCAAGCATCTTCTGAAATGTTTCACTTTTCTTGTTCATGAATATCACCCAAGTATATCTTGAATAATCATCCACAACCACTAAGGTGTACTTCTTTCCTGTTACATATGTTGGTGTTACTGGTCCAAAAAGATCCCTGTGCATCAGCTCCGAAACTATTTTTGTTGATTGCTTAGACATTGACTTGAAGCTAGACTTTGTCTTTTTACCTTGCTGACATCCATCACATATAGCATCCTTCTTGAATGTGATCTCAGGTAAACCAATCACCAGTTTCTTCTTCACCAACTGATTGATATCATCAAAATTTAAATGATTCAATTTCTTATGCCATAACCAATTGAGTTCTGATTTGGTATACACAATCAGCCAGGTTTCTGGAACAGTAGCAGACTAATCCACAACATACATGTTTTGTGGTAACAGTTAACACAACTTGATCACCTCTTTCACTAAATACAATACATGTGTTTTTGTCCAAAGTGACCTTGTATCCCATGTCACAAAACTGTCCAGTGCTCAGTAGGTTGTAGTCCAGTTCTTCCACATATGCAACATTTCTAATTGTTAACCATTTATCACAAGTGTGCCATATCCTCTTGTGTATCCTGGTGTGTTCTTGATGCCAAAGTTCACTTTTGGACCATCCTTTCCCACAAAGCTTGACAAACAGTGCTTATTCTTTGTCATATGTCTGGAACATCCACTGTCAAAGTACCAGACACCCTACAAAACAAAGTTAGTGCATTTTAGGTACCCAAACCTGTTTGGGTCCATAATGCTCAGTGGTAAGCATGACCCTTGGTAAGTTTCCATAAGGTCTTCTTTGAAAGGTATCATACTTTGGTTCATACATGTACTCTACACATCCATAAGGTCTAACAATTGGTTGTGTAGGATTCACATATGCTTTCTGGCCTTTTGGAATATAATGTTGTTTAAAGTGATTTCTTTTGTTAGAAGCACTAGGATGACCATAGGTTTCTTTGTCTGTTAGGAGCATTACACTGTAATCTGAGTCTCATTGAGGTCCCTTTGAGGCCTTATATAAGTCCTCTCTTGAGCCCCTCACGATTCCATTGCTTAGGTTTTACCCCTAGCAAACATGGTCATATCTGTTGTTTCTAGTAGTAGGTGCAAGAATATTCCAATCATCATCAGTAGGGAACAATCTACCTTTCCCCTTAAGATAAGTATCCCTTGAATGATTAACATTTTTGGATTTAGGATTCTTAATCTTGGAATATTTCTGGTTTTTCCTTTTTTGTGGTCCAGCAGACTTGGTAGCAGGTCTGCTATCAGCAGGTCTAGAAGGCACATCAGTCATATTTTTAGATTTATTCTTTTTATTAGGAGTTGTTGACTTCCTTGACTTCTGATTTTGCTTCCTTGAGGCTTTCTCAGTAGGCTTTACTACCTCAACAACCTATTTGGGAGTTGGATCTTGTGCAGGCACAAAGTTAGGACCAATTCTGGTACTAGGTTCAGTGACCTTACTGGATCCACTCTTATTGGATTGTTGAGTTCCAAATCCAAGCCCTGTTCTATCACCATAAGGCTTTCCAGATTTGAATGAAGTGGAGGAACAAGATGGTTCAGCAGACTCAGCAGCTACTTAATGTTCAGCATGCTTATGCTGATTCTGCCTGACTTCTTTTTTCCTTTCCTTTGAGAATTCTTAATTCAGCATTTAATCTTTCAACTTCTGATTGAAGAGCTTCTTTTTCAGCCTTCACAATCTCATAACCAGATTGTATTATCCTCAGTTGATTAAGGATGGCATCCAAAGTTTCTTCATTTTTAGAATTTTTTGGATTTGAACCACAAGTTGATTCACAATCACTTCCAGCATGAGTGTTTATAGATACAGAATTGTATATCTCCTCTGTTTCATCAATATTAGCCATTAAAGCATAATCTTCCATCTCAGCAACAAGTGCAGTATCATCAGATTAATTTTCTTTTTCTGATTGTTCTTCATACCCTGATTCATCTTCAGCAACCATAGCCTTCTTGCCATGTCTTCTTTGTTGGCTTTTGGTCTTCAGTAGGTCTAGACAATCAGGTCTGAAATGTCCAGGCTTTTTGCAATTAAAGGAAGATAATCAGGTTCCTTTTTCTGTTTTAATTCAGGACTGTCAGGTTTGAAGTGTCCTGGTTTCTTGCAATGATAGCACAAGTAATCATTATCTTTCTTTGATTCATCCTTTTCTTTTCCTTCGAATTTCTTTGTGAAATTCACAGGAGAACCCTTTCGATTTTCATCATCCCGATTTTCTTGCTCAGTAGGGCAATCTGCTCTTGCCTCTCATCCAGTAGATCATCTTGAGTTCCTGATGTTTCTTCTTGATGTGAAGCAGCCAATGCAGTGGTCTTTGGCTCTTCTTTTTTAGTTTCAGGCACAAGCTTTTTGCTAAATTCATAGGCCATAAGATCTGAAAACAATTTGAAGGTGTCTTCCTCATGCAAACTCCTTATTTCTTCAATGGCAGTCACTTTCATCTCCCAAACTTCATTTGCAGGTAATGCTTCCAAGATTTTTGAGTTGATTTCTTCTTGTGAGTACTTCACACTCAGTAGGGTGAGTTCATCCATGATTGCATTGAATCTTGATTCCATTTGTTCAATGGTTTCATTTGGTTTCATCTTGAACTCCTGGAACTTCTTCTTTGCCACACTGATCTTGTTCTTTTTGATTGCATCAGTGCCTTCACAGATTAATTGTAACTTGTCCCATAGTTCCTTTGCAGTCTTGCAATCTTTCACCTTCATATACATATTGCTATCCAAAGTTCTATATATAATATCAATAGCAATTTTGTTGAGATTTGCTATTTGTCTATCTTCAGCAGTCCATTCCCTTTTTGGTTCTGGAATGTATTGTGTCTCATCTCCCACTGTTACGGGCTTGGTAATCTCCAGTGGTCCATCTGTCAGTACATCCATCATTTCATCATGTGTTGCAGCTAGATAAGCCTGCATACGACATTTATACTCATCAAATCGATCTAAAGAACACATCAACATTGTTGGACTTATTTCTAGGTTTTGATGATGATTGCCATACTAGCTGTTATAGTGCAAAGGCAAAAAGATGTCTAGATCAAATGTATAGGCTTACTAGAGTTTGATTTTTGAATAGGTTTGATCAAACAAGCACTGTAATGGTCAGCTGACTTGTTTCAACAGACTGGTCTAGGTCAGTAGGGTAGATAGGTCAGTAGACTAGTCTTGAACCTGCTGAAGACTGAAGGCTGAGGGTTCAAACTCAGTAAATGAAGGCTAAGGGATCAAACTTAGTAATTTAAGTCAAGGATATGGAATCAGAATTTAGGCAAGTCTGTGATGACCTAAACTGATTACATATGCCTTGTGAAGAAGGTCTAAGTTCCATAAGTTGGATGATGTTTGGAACTTGGTTATATTCAAAAAGGTGTAATCTAACTTCACAAATAAAAGTTAGATAAAAGAAGTCAGCTGCATTATATTTTATACAGCAAATTGGAGTTCAGCAGACTGAAATGTATTCCAGCAGACTGATGAACCTGCTGATGATATGCCTCGATTAATTCAAGATTTTATTGGAAGATTACATGGATAAGGATGACCAACTACCTCTGTCTTATCAAACAAATCAAGAAAGTGAGATTATACAGACGTTGGGATGATTGATTATTATCCAATGGATATAAGTCAAAGGTGGATGATCGCCTTTCAAAAAGGAATTTCGGCGAGTGTCGATCCCATGAATAGTGATGAGAATGCAAATCGGATGGGACAAAAACAAAGGCGGTTACATTTGAATTTCAAATACAAGTCACATACATTCTTGCCTATAAATAGAGGACTTTCAACTCAGAAACAAGATGATGAAAATTGACAAACTTTGAAGAGATACTTTACTAAGCTGAAAAACACCCTGCTGAACTTACTGAAATTAAAGCTACTGATCTAGAGAAATTATTCAAGTGTATTCTACATTCAAGCTACATCAAGAATACACACTTGAAGCCTGCAAGCTGCTGATTATATCATCCTAATCAAGCTGCAGGAACTGAATCATTTATTTGATTCAATCTTTATTTTATAAAGAACCTGCTGAAGACAGTGAAGCATCTGTTGGGTGTGAAAGACTGTTGTTTGTGGTGGAGAGTGGTGAAGAGGCAATCCTACCCTTCAAGGACAGTGGAAGACTAAGGAGCGACAATCCTACATGTTCCCGATTTTGATTTGTGAAGCCATAGTTATTGGTGAAGGACAAGCAACCTTAGGAATCTTTGTATAAGCTACATCAAAGATCTCTAGTGAATTTCCTCCAACATCACAGGAGAAGAGTGGAATGACAGGATTACACCACCTGGAACCACTATAAAATCTACCTATTTACTTTCAGCATTTACATTCTGCACTTAGTTTATCTTACACATTAACCTACTGAATCTAGCAACTGAAATCACACACATACACTACTGAGTATCTAATACTTAGTATCATATTTAACAACAAGTAACAAGGCTTAATTTTGATATAATTTCTTTGCACAAATTCAGCAAATCGAATCTGTCGATGACTACTCTTTATCAAAGAAGCTCTCGAGGTCTCAAAGACTCCATGAAGTATCGTGATGCTCAAGTTGAAGTTGCAGAAATTTGTTAACTCCAAAGTTTTAAGTGTTAAGTTTATTCACCCCCTCTAAACTTAACCAAAGCCTTTTCAAGGGACCAACAATTGGTATCGGAGCGACATACATTGCTCAAGAAATCCTACTTGTTGTGCTTGTGAAAATTCTTTGAAACTTTCTTTCAAGTTACTGATTTTCAAAAACTTGCATCATGGATAACACACAGTATGCTAGAACAATGTTGATGTGTTCTCTAGATAAATTTGATGAGTATAAACGTCAAATGCTGGCTTACCTTGCTGCAACTCATGATGAGATGATGGATGTACTAACTGATGGACCACTGGAGATTACGAAGGCGAGAATGATGGGTGATACAATTGAGTACATTCCTAAACCAAAAGAGAATGGAATGCGAGAAGGCAGAAAAGAGCAAACCTCAACAATATTGCTATTGACATCATTTCTGAGAACCTTGGATAGCAATATGTACATGAAGGTTAAAGATTGCAAGACAAACAAAGGAACTTTGGGACAAGATACATCTGATCTGTGAAGGCACTGATGCAATAAAGAAGAATAAAATCAGTGTGGCCAGAAAGAGGTTCCAAAAGTTCAAAATGCTGCCAAATGAAACCATTGAGCAAATGGAGTCTAGATTTAATGCAATCCTGGACGAACTTACCCTGCTGAGTGTAAGTTATTCAAAAGAAGAAATAAACACTAAAATTTTGGAGGCTCTACCTGCAAAAGATGTTTGGAAAATGAAGGTGACTGCAATAGAAGGAATGAGAAAGTTGCATGTAGAAGACACCTTCAAGTTGTTTTCAGATCTCAAGGCTTATGAATTTAGCAAAAAGCTTGTACCTGAGACTGAAAAGGAAGTGCCAAAGACCACTGCATTGACTGCTTCACATCAAGAAGAAACATCAGGAGGACAAGATGATCTCTTTGGATGAGACGCAAGAAGCGATTGCCCTCTTGAGCAAGAAAATCGGGATGATGAAGATCGGAAAGGCCCCTTCAAGAAACTTCACAAAGAGGCCTACTGAAAGAAGGAAAGAAGAATCAAAGAAAGATAATGACTATCTGTGCTTTCATTGCAAGAAACCAGGACACTTCAAATCTGATTGTCCTGAGTTAAAACAAAGTAAGGAACACGATTACCTTTGCTTCAACTGCAAGAAGCTGGACATTTTAGACTGATTGTCGGACCTCATCAAGACCAAGAGTCAACAAAAAGACATGGCAAGAAGGCTATGGTTTTTGAAGATGAATCGGGTATGAAGTGGAATCAAAAAGGAAATGAATCGAGATGACACAAAGATCAGTTCTTTGATATGGAAGATTATGCTTTGATGGCCAATATGGATGGCGAGGAGGTATACAACATTGTATCTATCAATACTCCCGCTGGAAGTGAATGTGAATCAACTTGTGGTTCAAATCCTAGAAATTCGACAACAATGAGACTTTGGATGCCATCCTTTATCAATCGAGGATAATACAACTGGTTATGAGATTGTGAAGGAAAAAAAAGAAGCTCTTGAATTGCAAGTTGGAAGATTGAAAGTGAATTAAGAGGTTGAAGGTAAGGAAAAGATGTTGGATAGAATCGGTATAAGTCTGCTTTGAACATCCAGTGACCTCTGAATCTATTTGAACCATCTTGTTCCACTAATGCATACAAATCGGGGAAAGCCTTATGGGGATAGAACATGGCTTGGATTTGGAACTCAACAATCTAACAAGAGTGGATCCAAAGAAGGTCTTTGAACTAGCACGAGGTGGTCCTAAGTTTGTACCGCACTAGGTCCAACTCCGATGAAGGTTCTTTGGCAATAAAACCCAATGAGAATGCTTCAAGGAAGCAAAATCGAGAAGTCAAAGAAGTCAATAGCTCTAATAAAAGAATAAATCTAAAAATAGGATCACTTTGTGCCTTCTAAGCTTGGCGATAGCAGACACTGCTACCAAGTCTCTGCTGGACCACGTAAAGGTAAGCAGAAATATTCCAAGGATAAGAATCCTAAACCCAAAAATGTTAATCATTCAAGGGATACTTATCTCGGGGAAAGGTAGATCTGTTTCTACTCGATGATGATTGGAATATTCCTGCATCTAATGCTAGAAAGCATGATAAGTATAACCCTACGCTGCTAGGGTAAAACCTAGGCAATGGGATCAGCAGAGGACTTACACAAGACCTCAGCAGACTTCATATTACAGGGCTGTTTCTAACAGACAGCAAACTAATGGTTATGCAAATGTTTCTAACAACCAAAGTCACTTCAAACAGCATTATAAACCAAAAGGCCAGAAAACATATGTGATTCCTACACAATCTACTGTTAGAACTTATGGATGTGTGGAATACATGTATGAACCAAAGTATGAACCAAAGTATGACACATTCAGGAGAAGACCTTATGGAAAACTACCAAAGGTCATGCTTACCACTGACCATTATGGACCCAAACATGTTTGGGTACCTAAAATGCATTAACCTTGTTTTGTAGGGTGTCAGTACTTTGTGGTGGATGTTCCGGACATATGACAAAGAATAAGCACTGTTTGTCAAATTTTGTGGCAAAAGATGGTCCAAGGGTGAATTTTGGCAACAAGAATACACCTGGATACACAAGAGGATATGGCACACTTGTGAGGAATGGACTTACAATCAAGAATGTTGCATATGTGGAAGGATGGACTACAACTTGCCGAGCCTTTGGACAATTCGTGACAAGGATACAAGGTCACTTTTGACAAAAACAACTATATTTTCATTAGTGAAAGAGGTGATCAAGTTGTACTTGCTGGTAGAAGACAACAGAACATGTATGTTGTAGATTGGTCTACTGCAGTTCCAGAAACCTGCGTAATTGTGCATACCAAATCTGAACTCAATTGGTTATGGCACAAGAAGTTGAATCATCTAAATTTTGATGATATCAATTAGTTGGTAAAGAAGAAGCTGGTGATTGGTTTACCTGAGATCATATTCAAAAAGGATGCTATATGTGATGCATGTCAGCAGGGTAAACAAATAAAGTCAAGTTTCAAGTCAAAGACTAAACAATCAACCAACAGAGTGTTGGAGTGATGCATATGGATCTTTTGGACCAATAACTCCAACAAGTGTGACGGAAAGAAATACACCTTAGTGGTTGTGGATGATTATTCAAGGTACACTTGGGTGATATTTATGAACAAGAAAAGTGAAACACTCAAAAGCATGCCTAATCTTTTGAAGAGATTACTGAGAATGAGAAAAGTTTAATGATAATAAAGATAAGATCGGATCAGTCTTGAATTTCTCAACAAAGTTATAAGAGAATATTGTGAGCAGAATGGTGTACTACATCAACTGTCTTCTTTGGTACACCTCAAAGAAATGGGGTTCTTTGAAAGAAGAAATAGAACTTTAAAGAAGCGGGAAGGACAATGATGTGTGAGGCATTGCTACGAAAGATATTGGAAATTTGAAGCAGTCAATACAACATGCTATACACAAAACAGAACATCAGTAAACAAAAAGCTTCTGAAGACACCTTATGAGGTTTGGAATGGATGAAAACCAAATATATCCTATTTCCATCCATTTGGAAGTAAATGTTTTATCCTAAATCACAAGGTTCATTTGAAAATATTCCAACCAAAGTCAGATGAAGGGATTTTCTTGGGATATTCTTGATCAAATAAGGCATTGAAGTCTTGAACAAGAGGTCATGAAACATGAAGAAACAATCCATGTTGTGTTTGATGAACCTAAGTTTACTGGTATGGAAGATGAAGATTGTGAACCTGCTGAGAATCAACAAGTCACAGATCCAGATTGTGTTGAGGTTTTGGAAAGATTCAATGACTTAAAAGTTTCTGATACTGCCCCTGCTGAACACCCTGCTGGTGATATTACTGATGCAACAACTGAGGCAATTCAAGGATCTGCTGAACCCCCTATTGTTGAAGAAGCTACAGCAGACCCTACTGAAAATGAGGTTCCTGATAATCAAAATAACCAGAATCCACAATGGTTAAGGAATCACCCTGCTGAACAAGTTATTGGCAATGTACAGCAAGGTGCAAGGACCAAAAGACAACTGGAAGCTATGTTTACTTGTTTTCTATCTCAAATGGAACCTAAAGTTGTTGAAGAAGCAATTTCAGATCCAGATTGGATAATTGCTATGCAAGAGAAATTAAATGAATTTGAAAGAAATCAAGTTTGGACACTAGTTGAAAGGCCAAGTCATGCAAATATCATTGGTACTATGTGGGTATACAGAAATAAACTTGATGAATCTGGTACCATTGTGAGGAATAAGGCCAGACTAGTTGCAAAAGGCTATTCTCAAGAAGAAGGAATAGATTTTGATGAAACTTATGCACCTGTTACAAGATTGAAAGCTATCAGATTATTCTTGGCACATGCTGCATATAAGAACTTCAAAGTATATCAAATGGATGTCAAAAGTGCATTTCTGAATAGCATTCTAGAAGAGGAAGTGTATGTTCAGCAACCTTCTGGATTTGAAGTTAAAGATCAAGAAGATAAAGTGTATAGACTCAACAAAGCACTTTATGGACTAAAACAAGCACCAAGAGCTTGGTATGAGACTCTATCTCAATTCTTGGTGGACAATGGTTTACAAAAGGCACCATTGACAAGACACTTTTCAGAATCAGTGAAGGGAACGAAGACTCTTTGGCACAGATTTATGTGGATGACATAATTTTTGGTTCTGAAAATAATCTACTTTGTGAAAAGTTTGCTAATCTAATGAAGAGTAAGTTCCAAATGAGTATGATGGGAGAAATGAACTACTTTTTGGGATTGCAAGTCAAGCAGATGAAAGATGGAATCTTCATTCATCAAACCAAGTATACCAAGGAGTTGCTGAAGAAGTTTGGTATGGAAAATAGCACTAAAAATTCAACTCATATGAGTACAAATATCAGATTGGATGAAGATAAAGATGGCAAAGATGTTGATCAGACCTTATACAGAAGGATGATAGGCAGTCTGCTGTACCAAACTGCCAGTAGACCTGATATATCCTTTGCTGTAGGTGTATGTGTAAGATTTCAATCTAAACCTAAAGAAATTCATTTAGGTGCAGTCAAAAGAGTTCTCAAGTACCTAAAAGAGACTTTGGGAGTAGGAATATGGTATTCCAAGGATGGAAGCTTCAAAGTTATATCCTACTCAGATTTTGATTATGCTGGATGCAAAATTGATAGAAAAAGCGCATCGAGAACACATCGGTTAATGGGAAATAGATCTGGTCTCTGGTTCAAAGAAGAAACAATTCAATATCAACTTCCACTGCTGAAGCTGAATACATAGCTGCTAGAAGTTGCTGTGCACAAGTACTATGGCTAAGACAACAGTTAAGGGATTATGTAATTGAGGAAAAAGAAATTCCAATTATGTGTGACAACACAAGTGCAATTGCAATCACAGAAAATCCAGTTTTGCACTCAAGAACCAAGCACATTGATGTGAGACATCATTTTATAAGAGATCATGTTGAAAAGAAAGATGTTGTGGTTCTATAGATCCCTACTGAAAATCAACATGCTGATATTTTCACTAAACCACTTGATAGTGAAAGATTTGCCAAATTAAGGACTGAACTTGGAATTATAAAAGTTGACTGATACTCAGCAATGTACTGGAATTCACCAAGGGGATTAGTCTTTGCTATGTTGGGTGAGCTCACTTAGCAGATTAGTCATTGGTATCAACAATTCCATGTACTTATGTTTGGACAATTGAGCAAATGAGGTAGCCAAGGGGATTGGTCTTTGTCATGTTGGGTGAGCTCACTTGACAGATCAGTTATTGGTATTAAACTTCATCTTGTATTATCAATTGTACAAAACAAGAAGAAACTAAGGATCAGCAGAGTCACTTTATCGCCAGGTCTTTGAAGTGCCTTTATCGCCAGATCTTTGAGCCCACCTGGCGAGGACTACCACCTTTGAATGGAACGTTACTCAGTCAAATTTTATTAAAGTCAAAAAGCAGTTTGGCGGGATATTGATTTTATCCATTATTACCATGGTTAACACGATCTAACGGTTACAAACGTTATGGAGGAGTAATGGGCCACGTGTCAAGACAGCATTTATTCAGATTAATCGTGGTCAGCATCAATGTACGTGCAATGACAGTTGCAACTACTCCCTGTCTATATATTCAGACTGTCACACAGCAGATTCTCTACTTGCAAAATCTGCTTTATCACTGCGAATTTCACACTGTGTGAACACAGATTCTTAATCAATCTTCTT
The DNA here is from genome assembly GCA_026214975.1 of Gentiana macrophylla. Lineage (NCBI taxonomy): Eukaryota > Viridiplantae > Streptophyta > Magnoliopsida > Gentianales > Gentianaceae > Gentiana > Gentiana macrophylla. The sequence continues at coordinate 124,461 of JAOBSW010000372.1, forward strand.
CATCTCATTCTTCTCATACAAATGGCGGAAAAGATTGATGTCCAGATTGAATCAAGCCAAAGTGTTAGAGGCTTTGTTGTGGATGCAAACAGAACTGAATTGGCCATTAATATCGGTCGAAGAATAAGGAGATATCTTTGGTTCGGAGAATGTCTTTGAATATAAGACTGGAGACAATCTCATATACAAATGTTGTCGGGTTTCTAGAGAAACATTCAGATATGTGAAGGAAGGCTCAAGCATTTAAAACGGTGTGAATGGACAAGAAATAGAAATTTCTCGAGTGCTTTGAGGAAGTTTTTGGATTTGATAAAGTGGTGGATGGTTCAACCAATCCTGAAGCAATGGGATTGGACAAGATGGCGTTTATTGATCAAATCAAAACAAATGAAGCCACCAAATCTGTTCCAGGCATTAACTGCAGACATATTGGGAATGAGTACAGTCTGCTGAGCAAGCTCATTGCTAAGAACATACTTGGACTGATTGGAAGTATGGACACTCTATCAGGACCCAAGATAGAGCTGATGATAATCATTTGCAGGAGCATGAAATTTGATTGGGCTGGCTATTTCATTCATTACATGAAGAAGGTTTTCAAGGATGAAAAAGAGGGAAAGAGGAAATCCAAGGCCTTGCCATTAGGATTGATGGTTCAGACCCTGCTGAATCATTTGGAAATCCCTGATGTAGCACCTGAAAAGATCAATCAGTCTAGATACAAGAAGGAAATTGATTATGCTATTCCTGGTCTAGATGATGATAAAGAGGTTGCTGGAGATGTTGCTGATGATGATAATGATGATGATGGTGATGCTGGTGGTGAGCAGGTCCAGCAAACTAAGAAAGTATCCATTAAACCTGCTGCACCAAAGAAAGCTGTTGAGAAAAGAAAGGCTGCTGATGTTAGAATGATTACAAAAATCTTGAAGCCTAAAAAGACAAAGAGGCAAACAAAGACAGATGCTGAGTCGCTAAGGGGTTGATGGAGGTTTCGAATGACTCTTTGTTCTTTGCAAGAAGAACTGTTGTTGAAATCCTGAGGGAACAACAGAAGGAAGCTAGTAGAACGCGAAAATCTACTGGAAATGATGATGATGAACCCCTCTCCAAGAGGATGAAGGAGATTGCCAAAAAGAAGAAACATGGAAAGGGGAAGGAACTGAAAAACTTGGAAGCACAAAGAGTCCAAGAGGAAGCATCAGTAGAAGAGGAAGAAGAGGCTGTTGAGGCTGAGCCCTTAACTATTATCAAGCCTGTGGAAATTACTGACTCCTCACCTGAAGAGGTTGTCAAGTCTCAAGCCGAGCTGAGCAGTTGTTGTTGAGCAATCTGTTGGAGATATACAACACTCTACTCGACCCGAGCCTGGCTTTGTAGTATCTATGAAGACCCACAAACAAACCACCGAACTGAACTCTCTGTTGTGGTAGTTGAAGAATTAGTTGAAGAATTGGTTGAAGACCCTACAAGTGTTGCAAGAATTCAGGGGGAAGAGCAGTCTGCTGCTTACCCTGCTGATGAGCATGTAAGTCAGGGGGAACCAAGTGTTGTACAGATGGAAGTAGTAGGCACAAATATTCAATCTCAGCAACCTACTGACTTTCAAACATCTGTTGAAGAAACCATGAACCTACTTGTTGGAACCTTTGGAGGTCAACAAGGTACTGGAGTTGCTCCCAGGAGATCTTTCATGCCCTTTGAAAGGCATGTGAAAGAAAAGAAGAAAACAGAAGAGTTTGTAGATCCCAAACTTCAGCAAATTGCTGATTATTTCCAATGTCTACAAGAGACAAAAGCCAGCTGCTGAACCTATGACAGACTTTGAAGAGTGGGCTTTTGACAAGTTGGGTGTAGAAAATTTGATGGACCTGGTTGATACCACTTTGCTGCAATCCAGATTGATGGACTTATTTGATGAACAACAGAAAGAGGAGGGTATCAAGTTTAGGGATCCAAGAGATGGAAATGATGACTCATCCTCATCATCAGATTCTAGAGGTGATTTTCCCTTTGGACCAGGAAGAACCAGTGGGACTGCAATATTAATAGAACCGTCTGAACAACAGTCCACTGATACTGGTAAGTCTGCTGAGGGCCAGCAGACTGGAGAAATGGATGAGGATCTACAGGATCTCACCATGGATGAGCTGGAAGCATTGATCAATGAAGGAGTCAACTTAAGTGCTGGTAGGCTAGCTGATGAACCTTCTACATTTCATGTTGTAGAGCCTAATGCACAAACTGATGCTGAACAGAGTGAGGATTTGAATGGAGAAAAAGTTACCGATTTCAATGAACCTAGTGCCAGCTCAGAAGAATCTATTGAATATCAAGATGTATTTGACTTTGAGGACATTCTTACTAAACTGCCATCATCCTGCACAAGATTGGTCATGCAGAAGGATTCCAAGTGGATAATGAGGCTATATTCAATCCACAAAGAATTGAAGAGGAGATACTGAGTTCTTTGGGCTACAAGCAGAACTCGCACAAAGGTTGGAGCAGGAGAGTGCAGTGCTTTGAGTCTCAAACAAAGACTGGACACAAAGTTGGAACCAAATTTGGGTTTGGAGGAAACCCCCTTTGCGTTGTTGGTAAGGCTGCTTTGCCAGCGGAGCCCTCTGGAGACAAGACCACCTTTGAAGGAAAGATGGTCACAGATAGCACATTAATGAGGATGAGCAATTTCTTTGGACTATGACTTTAGTGATGAAGAATTTCAGATGCCTGAAGAAGAAAATATTGATGTTGATCCCCCTCAGGCATTTGTACCTATTTTTGAAGAACCTGCCATTGATCCTATCTTGGAAGAATATCAAGGACCTAACCCTGCTGTTCTAGATAGGAGTTGGGCAATGGTTGTGAGCAATCAGAGGCCACTGTACAATGTTGAGGAGCCTGCTGATGAAGCTATTGGTGGAAGGATGACCAGTGAAGTGCCAGTTGAAGTGTTGAATGAGTTGAGGACTGTGAGGCATGATATGCAACAGTTAAGAACTCAACTGGATAGACAGGAAGAAAGATTTGAAGAACTGATGAAGATGGTGAATGAAAACAGACAATCTACTGCCACAGTTGCTTCAAACTTCACATCTACTCAAAATGCTATAAATGATCTGATACTAGATGTGAGGGGAATCAAGGTTGGAAATACTGCAAAGGAACAATTTCTGAAAGACCAATTTATTTCCATCCATCAGAAACTTGACAACCTTGCTGCTACACCTAAGCCTGCTGAGGCTGCTGGAACATCTCAACCTGCTAGATTGGATCCTAAGGTTACTGAGAGGATCAATCTACTGGAACAAACTTTGCAATCCAGATTACCTGCAGATTGACACGTAATCGAAATTATGGAAGGGCAACTGAATAATCTGGTTATTTCACAGGAGAGTGTTCATGGCCTAATGTCCCGTTTTGTTAATGATGTCACTAAGGGGGAAGAGGGCCAAGCAAACTGCAAAGAAAAGAGGTGCAAGACTTTTGCACATAAGAGATGGCAAGATGATACAAATGCTTTGAGCAACTTTGCACACTGGTAGATTGCAACTTACTGATGATCTTTTTAGACAATACAAGAAAGAGTATTACAACAGGAGGAAACCTTATAAAGACAAAGGGTTTCATGAAGGTCTGAACACTTTCTTGGGATTGAAATTTTGGGAGGCAAGGATTAAAGCCTTAAGGGCAAGCAATAGAGGTGGAAGAGGTGGAAGAAGTGGCAGAGGTGATAGGAACTTGCCTATCACAAAAGCAAAGGATTCACTTGAAGAGTTTAAGGAACTATACATGAAGTTTGGATTCACAAAGTGAATCGAGATAAATCTTATCTGCTCAAGCATGGAACTGGTGGAAACAAGTCAATCCCTACATTGATTTTACACTGATTGAAAATGAATGGATGAGGGATATGATAGAAGAGATCAGGGCCTATCAAGAACAAGTGGAGAAGGCCAGATAAGAGAGAAGAAAGAAGAGAGATCAAAGATGTTTTTATCGCATTATGCTTTCCGATTCTAGATCTGTAATAGCTTTGAACAAATGTTTTTAATGAAAGATGACTATTTGTTCTGCTTTTGTTTTTATCTTTTGCTTTGTTGTTAGGTGAGGATAGTGGCATCATCACCAAAAAGGGGGAAATTGTTGGACTTATTTCTAGGTTTTGATGATGAGTGCCATACTAGCTGTTATAGTGCAAAGGCAAAAAGATGTCTAGATCAAATGTATAGGCTTACTAGAGTTTGATTTTTGAATAGGTTTGATCAAACAAGCCTTTGTATTGGTCGGTGACTTGTTTACAGATGGTCTAGGTCGATGGGTAGATAGGTCATGAGACTAGTCTTGAACTCTTTGAAGATCGAAGATCGAGGGTTCAAACTCGAGAAATGAAGGCTAAGGGATCAAACTTAGTAATTTAAGTCAAGGATATGGAATCAGAATTTAGGCAAGTCTGTGATGACCTAAACTGATTACATATGCCTTGTGAAGAAGGTCTAAGTTCCATAAGTTGGATGATGTTTGGAACTTGGTTATATTCAAAAAGGTGTAATCTAACTTCACAAATAAAAGTTAGATAAAAGAAGTCAGCTGCATTATATTTTATACAGCAAATTGGAGTTCAGTAGACTGACATGTATTCCAGCAGACTGATGAACCTGCTGATGGTATGCCTCGATTAATTCAAGATTTTATTGGAAGATTACATGGATAAGGACAACCAACTACCTCTGTCTTATCAAACAAATCAAGGGCTGAGATTAAACAGACGTTGGGATGATTCAGATTATTATCCAATGGATATAAGTCAAGGGTGGGACAGACAGACCGCATCAAAAGGAATTTCGAGCGATTGTCGATCCTATGAATAGTGATGAGAATGCAAATCAGATGGGACAAAAACAAGGAACGGTTACATTTGAATTTCAAATACAAGTCACATGCATTCTTGCCTATAAATAGAGGACTTTCAACTCAGAAACAAGATGATGAAAATTGACAAACTTTGAAGAGATACTTTACTGAGCTGAAAAACACCCTGTTGAACTTACTGAAATTAAAGCTACTGATCTAGAGAAATTCTTCAAGTGTATTCTACATTCAAGCTACATCAAGCATACACACTTGAAGCCTGCAAAGTCTTGATTATATCATCTAATCAAGCTGCTGCAACTGAATCATTTATTTGATTCAATCTTTATTTTATAAAGAACCTCTTGAAGACAGTGAAGCATCATTGGAGTGTGAAAGATCGTTGTTTGTGGTGGAGCTGGTGAAGAGGCAATCCTACCCTTCAAGGACAGTGGAAGACTAAGAGCGAGCAATCCTACTGTTCTTCGATTTTAGATTTGTGAAGCCATAGTTATTGGTGAAGGACAAGCAACCTTAGGAATCTTTGTATAAGCTACATCAAAGATCTCAGTGAATTTCCTTCAATATCACAGAGAAGAGTGGGATCGACAGATTACACCACTGGAACCACTATAAAATGCCTATTTACTTTCGAGCATTTACATTCTCGCACTTAGTTTATCTTACACATTAACCTACTGAATCTAGCAACTGAAATCACACACATACACTACTGAGCATCTAATACTTAGTATCATATTTAACAACAAGTAACAAGGCTTAATTTTGATATATTTCCACTGCACAAATTCAAAGCAAATCGAACCGTCGATGGAGACTACTCTTTATCGTGAGCTTATCGAGGTCTCGAGAGACTCATCGAAGTATTAGCGAGGATGCTGAAGTTGCAGAATTTGTTAACTCCAAAGTTGCAGATTTTATGAATAAACTTAACACTTAAAACTTTTGGAGTTAACAAATTCAAAGAACTTCAATGACTCGCTAAAACTTCGAGAGTCTCCGATCGTTGAGTTTACTGAATTTGTGCAGCGGAAATATATCAAAAATTAAGCCATATTACTTGTTGTTAAATATGATACCAAGTATTAGACACTTAGTAGTCTATGTGTGTGATTCAGTTACTAGATTCAGTAGTTTGATGTGCTAGATAAACTAAATGCGTAATATAAATGCAGAAAGTAAGTAGGCGATTTTATAGTGGTTCAGTGGTGTAAATCTGTCGACACCCACTCTTTCTCTGTGATGTTGGAGGAAATTCACTAGAGATCTTTGATGTAGCTGTTACAAAAACCCCTAAGATACTTGTCCTTCACCAATAACTATGGCTTCACAAACTGAACACTTGGAACAGGTAGGATTGCTGCTCCAAAGTCTTCCACTGGTCCTTGAAGGGAAGGATTGCCTCTTCACCAGCTCCCCCACAAACAAGTGCTGTCCTCAGTAGATTCCTTGTAAAAGAAAGTTTGAATCAAGTAAATGATTCAGCTTTCAGCAGCTTGATGTCTTCAAGTGTGTAAACTTGATGTAGCTTGAATACAGATTACACTTGAAGAATTGCACTGGATCAGTAGCCTTATGCGTAGTAGGGTCAGGAGGGTGTTTGATCGATTTTATTCTGATTGCTCAAGATGGATCCTTATTTTTCTTCAAAAATCATCACTTGTATCTGAGTTCGGAGTCCACTATTTATAGGTAGAAATCCTTGTGGCTTATGTTTGAAATTCAAACATAGCCGTTTTGGATTTGTCTCCATCTTGACTTGCTTTTTTCTCGATCGTTTCTAGGGGTGACACATTGTCGGACTCCTTTTGATGATTTTCATCTGTCCACCCTTTGACTTGTATCCATTGGATAAATGTCTGAATCTTTCCAACGTCCCTTTAATATTATCCATTGATTTGTTTGATAAATCAGAGGTTGTTGGCTGTCCCTTTCTTTGTAATCTTCCAATGTAGCCTTTGATTAAATCAAAATATGTGTCCAGCAGGTTCCTGAGAGTATAAGTCTTTTGATATAGACATCAGTGAGCTGATCCATAATTTGTAGTGTTTAAAAACACTTCAGCTAACTGTCTTTTACCTAAATTTTATTTATAAAGTTAGATTACACTTTTTTGAACATAACTAAGTTCCAATCACCACTTTACTTGTGGAACTTAGATCTTGTACACAAGGTATATGTAATCAGTATAGGTCATCACAGACTTGCCTAAATTCTGATTCCATATCCTTGACTTTAAGTTTGATCCCTTAGCCTTCAATAACTGAGTTTGAGCCTCACTTTCCGATGCTCAAAGAGGTTCTCGACTAGTCTACCGACCTAGCTACCCTACTGACGTAGACTAGTCTGATGATGTAAATTAGCTGACCTTTTACAGTGCTTGTTTGATCAAACCTATACAAGATCAAAATCTAATAAACCTATACAATTGATCTAGACATCTTTTTGCCTTTGCTCTATAACAGTTAGTCTAGAACTCATCACTAAAACTTAAAAATAAGTCCAAAAATTCTCTTATCCATCAGTCCAATGCACTGGGATCATCTCATAGAGAGAAAAAATTTCACGCACCACGGGAGCACCTAGCGCCCAAAGGAGCTTTGCTAATTTTCCTTTCAGGGTAAAGTGGCGCATAAAAAAGGGCTGACCCATCAAAAGTCCGCTTCCGTCCCAAACGATGAAAAGAATCAACAAGGGTTCGTAGAACGAAGGGAATGTATAATTGGGGAGCTGCCCTACGTTTTTGTTCGTAACGAGGGAGAGATAGAATGGAGTTCTTCGTTTAGTTCTTGAAGAGTCTCTTTTTTTTAGGGAGCAGAGCTGTCAAAGAATGAACCAAGGGAGAGTATGAAGAAAAGGAAGATTTTAGAAAGACAACTGGAAGCTATGCTTACATGTTTTCTATCTCAACTAGAACCTAAAGTTGTTGAAGAAGCAATTACTGATCCTGATTGGATAAATGCTATGCAAGAAGAAGTCAATGAGTTTGAAAGAAATCAAGTGTGGGCACTAGTGGAGAGGCCTGATCATGCAAATATCATTGGTACTAAATGGGTTTACAGATATAAGCTGGATGAATCTGGTACCATTGTTAGAAATAAGGCCAGACTTGTGGCAAAGGGCTATTCACAAGCTGAAGGAATAGACTTTGATGATACATATGCCGCAGTTGCAAGATTGGAAGCAATAAGACCGTTTTTGGCATATTCCGCACATAAAAACATCAAAGTATACCAGATGTATGTAAAGAGTGCATTTCTTAATGGCATTCTAGAAGAAGAGGTTTATGTTCAGCCACCTCCAGGTTTCAAAGTTAAATATCAAGAAGATAAAGTGTATAGACTAAACAAGGCACTTTATGGACTAAAACAAGCACCAAGAGTTTGCTGTGAGACTCTATCTCAATTCTTGGTGAATAAAGGTTTTACCTAAGGAACCATTGACAAAACTCTTTTTCGAATCAATGAAGGAAACATCACCCTGCTGGTACAAATATAAGTGGATGACATCATATTTTGTTCTGAAAATGAAGTGTTATGTGAGAAATTTGCTATTCTCATGCAATGTAAATTTCAAATTAGTATGATAGGAGAAATGAACTACTTTTAGGGTTTACAAGTCAAGCAAATGAGTGATGGAATCTTCATTCATCAAACCAAGTATACCAAAGAGCTGCTGAAGAAGTTTGGTATGGAAAATAGAACCAAAGTATCAACTTCTATGGGTACAAGCATCAAGTTGGATGAAGATAAGAAATGTAAAGTTGTTAATAAGACCTTATATATAAGGATGATAGGAAGTCTGATGTACCTCACAGCCAGCAGACCTGATATTTCCTTTACAGTAGGTGTTTGTGCAAGATTTCATTCTAAACTTAAAGAAAATCACTTAGCTGCAGTTAAAAGGATTCTCAAGTATCTAAAAGAAACTTTGGGAGTAGGGATATGGTATTCAAAATATGGAAGCTTCAAAGTTATATCCTGCTCAAATTCTGATTATGCTGGGTGTAAGATTGATAGAAGAAGCACCACATGAACATGTCAGTTGATGGGAGATTGACTTGTTTCTTGGTTTAGCAAGAAGCTGAATTCTATATCAACTTCCACTGCTGAAGCAGAATACATAGCTGTTGGAAGTTGCTGTGCACAAGTCTTATGGTTGAGACATCAATTAAGGGATTATGGGATTGAAGAAAGAGAAATTCCCATAATGTGACAATACAGGTGCCATAGCAATCATAGAAAATCTTGTTTTGCACTCAAGAACGAAACACATTGATGTAAGACATCAGTTTATAAGAGATCATGTTGAAAAGAAAGATGTTGTGGTTCTCTATACACCTAATGAAGATCAACTTGCTGATATATTTACAAAACCTTTGGATAAAGATAGATTTGCTAAGTTAAGAACTGAACTTGGCATCATCAAGGTTGACTGACCTGTTGATGGTCAGTAGAGTACTGGAATTCACCAAGAGGACTAGTCTTTGCCCTGCTGGGTGCGCTCATTTGGCAGATTAGTCATTGGTATCAACAATTACAAGTACTCATATAGTTTTGACAATTGGGCAAATGAAGTTGCCAAGGGGATTGGTCTTTTCCCTGTAGGGTGAGCTCACTTGCCAGATCAGTCATTGGTATTAAACTTCATCTTGTATTATCAATTGGACAAAACTATGTTGCATAAAGATCATCTGTGCATTTTTGTGCATTAGCAGGCTCCTGAATCTACTGAATATATCCGTAGAGTGTATCCACCCTAACCGGGCTGAAGACACAGTCTGCTGAAATTTTATGCTGCTGATGAAATCAATCTTTAATGAAAGTCAACAATTGAGTAAATGGATATTCATTTTATCTTTATTATAGCTGTTACAAGGACATAACCATTACTACACTAGTGGGGTTATTTAGTGGGACACGTGGCAGTACCATATTTATTTCAAATTGAATCATGCATACTGCTACAGTACGGGCACAGTACCTGTCTAAGGTGTCCTACCCACTACTACTATTGTCTATATATATAACAGGCTGTATATACGAGAATTCACATTACATCTTCTGAAAATTTCTTACACGTGTGAAAGCAAATTTTCAATCTTAATCTTCTTCATTTTCTCAAAGTTATTTATCAATGGCGGTTGTATATCTTGGATCTAGACAAAGTGTTAGAGGCTATATCACAGATGCAAATAGTACAGAAATGGCAATTAATCTAGGCAGAAGAATAAGGAGATACGAAGGCCTAGAAAATGTACTCAACATCAAATTGACAAAGATTTCTTACAAAAATATTTGTGACTTTTGGAGAAACATGGTGATTAGAGTAGATACAAAGGAGTATACAACTGTTGGACTTATTTTTAAGTTTTAGTGATGAGTTCCAGACTAACTGTTATAGAGCAAAGGCAAAAGGATGTCTAGATCAAATGTATAGGTTCATTAGAGTTTGATCTTTGTATAGGTTTGATCAAACAAACACTGTAAAGTTCAGCTGACTTATATCAGCAGACTAGTCTAGGTCAGTAGGGTAGATAGGTCAGTAGACTTGTCAGGAACCTGTTGAAGACCGAAGAAAGGTGAGGCTCAAAACTCGCTTAATGAAGGCTAAGGGATCAAACTTAGTAATTAAAGTCAAGGTTATGGAATAAGAATTTAGGGAAGTCTGTGATGACCTAAACTGATTACATATACCTTGTGTACAAGGTCTAAGTTCCTTAAGTTGGATGGTGATTGGAACTTAGTTATTTGCAAAAAGGTGTAATCTAACTTCATAAATAAAATTTAGATAAAAGAAGTCTGTTGCATTGTGTTTTAACCACAACAAATGGTAGTTCAGCATACTGATAGGTATCTCAGCATACTGATGAACCTGCTGATATATATACCTTGGTTTATTCAAGATTACATTGGAAGAAAACAAGGATAAGGACAGAAAACTACCTCTGATTTATCAAACAAATCAATGATAGAGATTAAAAGGACGTTGGGATGATTCAGGATTTTATCCAATGGATACAAGTCAAAGATGGGATGATTTGTACCATCGTCAAAAGGAATCGACATACATCATCGAATCCTATGAATAGTGTGATGAAAGCAAGTCAAATGGGACAAAATATGGAACGTCTATATTTGAATTTCAAATACAGGTCACATGGACTCCTACCAATAAATAGAGGACTCCTAATTCAGATAAAGATGATGAAAATTGAGAATCTATCTTATGCATTCAGAATTAAATCAAGAAAAGCACCCTGCTGAACCTGCATAACTTAAGGCTACTGATCAGAGAAAATCTTCAAGTGTAATCTGCATTCAAGCTACATCAAGTTTACGCACTTGAAGGCGCAAGTCGATCATATCATCCTCGATCAGTCTGGCCGCAATCGAATCATTTTCTTGATTCAATCTTTCTTTTACAAGAATCTACTGAAGACAGTGAAGCATCTGTTGGGTGTGAAAGACTATTATTTGTGGTGGAGCTGGTAAAGAGGTAATCCTACCCTTCAAGGACCAGTAGAAGACTTTGGAGCAGTAATCCTACCTGTTCCAAGTATTCAGTTTGTGAAGCCATAGTTATTGGTGAAGGACAAGCAACATAAGAATCTTTGTAACAGCTACAACAAAGATCTCTAGTGAATTACCTCCAACATCACAGGAGAAGAGTGGGTGGCGAGGATTACACCACACTGGAACCACTATAAAATCTCGCCTACTTACTTTCTGCACTTACATTTCGCATTTAGTTTATTATACACATCAACCTCATTGAATCTAGCAAGCTGAAATCACACACATACACTCTGAGTATCTAATACTTAGTATCATATTTAACAACAAGTAATAAGGCTTAATTTTGATATAATTCATTTGCACAAATTCAGTGAGACTTAACGATCGGCCAGACTACTAAGTGTCGTGAGACTCATCGTAGTATCAAAGAGAGTCTTTGAAGTTCTTGAGTTTGTTAACTCCAAAAGTTTAAGTGTTAAGTTTATTCACCCCCCCTCTAAACTTAACCAAAGCCTTTTCAAAGACCAAAAATTGGTATCGGAGCAGTGCTTCTGTTCTGAAGTAATCCAACTTGTTGTACTTGTGAAAATTCTTTGAAATTTTTTCAAGTTACTGATTTTCAAAGCTTTGCATCATGGATAACAACCAGTATGCTAGAACTATGATGATGTGTTCTTTAGATAGAGTTGATGAGTATAAACGTCGAATGCAGGCTTATCTAGCTGCAACACATGATGAAATGATGGATGTACTCACAGATGGACCACTGGAGATTACAAAGGCAATAACAGTGGGTGAAGAGACACAGTACATTCCAAAGCCAAAAAGAGAATGGAATGCTGAAGATAGAAAGAGAGAAAATCTTAACAATATTGCTATTGATATCATTTACATAACTCTGGATAGCAATATGTATATAAAAGTTAAAGATTTGAAAACAACAAAAGAACTTTCGGACAAGATACAGTTGATCTGTGAAGGCACTGATGCTATCAAGAAGAACAAATCAGTGTGGCCAAAAAGAGATTTCAAAAGTTCAAAATGCTACCAAATGAAACCATTGAGCAAATGGAATCAAGGTTTAATGCAATCCTGGATGAACTTACCCTACTGAGTGTAAACTATTCAAAAGGAGAAATCAATTCAAAAGTCTTGGAAGCACTACCTAACAAAGAAGTTTGGGAGATGAAAGTCACTGCCATAGAGGAAATGAGAAAGTTACATGAAGAGGATACCTTCAAAAATTTCTCAGATCTTAATGCTTATGAATTCAGCAAGAGATTGGTTCCTACCACTGAAAAGGAAGAACCAAAAACAACTGCACTGGCTGCCAAACACCAAGAAGAAACTTCAGGTGCTCAAGATGATCTGCTGGATGAGATGCAAGAATAGATTGCCCTACTGAGCAAGAAAATCAAGATGATGAATACAAGAAAGGGATCTCCAAGGAATTTCACTAAGAAATTTAGTGAGAAGAAGAAGGATGATTCTTGTGTTTCCAATGCAAGAAACCAGGACACTTTAAACCTGACTGTCTTGAGTTAAAACAAAGTAAGGAGCCTGATTATCTTTGCTTCAATTGCAAGAAGCCTGGACATTTTAGACCTGATTGTCCGCACTCATCAAGACCAAGAGCCAACAGAGAAGACATGGCAAGAAGGCTATGGTTCTTTGAAGATGAATCAGGGGTATGAAGTTGAGTCATAAAAGGAAATGAATCGATGACACAAAGATCGATTCTTCGACATGGAAGATTATGCTTTGATGGCTAATATGGATGAAACAGAGGAGGTATACAACACTATATCTATCAATACTCCTGCTGGAAGTGATTGTGAATCAACTTGTGGTTCAAATCCTAGAAATTCTGATAATGATGAAACTTTGGATGCCATCCTTAATCAACTAAGGATAATACAATGTGGTTATGAGATTGTGAAGGCTAAAAAAGAAGCACTTCAATCAGAAGTTGAGAGATTAAATACTTAATTAAGAATTCTCAAAAGAAAGGAAAAAGAAGTTAGACAGAATCAGTATAAGCCCACTGAACATCCAGTAGCTGCTGAGTCTGCTGAACCATCTTGTTCTTCCACTGCATTCAAATCTGGAAAGCCTTATGGTGATAGAACTGGGCTTGGATTTGGAACTCAACAATCCAATAAGAGTGGATCCAAAGACGGTCGGTGAACCTAGTACCGAGGATTGGTCCTAAGTTTGTGCTGCTGCACAGATCCAACTCCCAAAAGGGTTCTTTGAGGCGGTGAAACCCCTACCGATAATGCTTCAAAGAGGCAAAATCAAAAGTCTAAAGGACATCGATACCTAACAAGCGGTGGTAAATCCAAAGGTAGGACTGCTTTGGACCTTCTAGACCTCTTCGATAGCGGACACTGCTACCAAGTCTCTTTGGACCACAAAAAGGAAAAACTTGAAATATTCCAAGGATAAGAATCCTAAACCCAAAAATGTTAATCATTCTCGGGATACTTATCTCGTGGGAAAGGTAGATTGTTCCTCATCGATGATGATTGGAATATTCCCGCCTACCGCTAGAAGCATTAAGTATAACCATCCGCTAGGGTAAAACCTAAGCAATAGAATCGTGCAGAGGACTTATACAAGACCTCAAGCAAGGACCTCGATGAGACTCCATATTACAAGCATGCTCCTAACAGATGACAATCCAATGGTTATACTAATGCTTCTAACAACAAAAATTACTTCAAAGAACATTACATACCAAAAGGCCAGAAAGCATATGTGAATCCCACACAACCACTTGTTAGACCATATGGATGTGTAGAATACATGTATGAACCAAAGTATGACACTTTTAGAAGAAGACCTTATAGAAACATGCCATGGGTCATGCTTACCACTGACCATTATGGACCCAAACATGTTTGGGTACCTAAAATGTATTGACTTTGTTTTGTAGGGTGTCTGGTACTTTGACAGTGGATGTTCCAGACATATGACAAAGAATAAGCACTGTTTGTCAAACTATGTGGCAAAGGATGGTCCAAGGGTGAATTTTGGCAACAAGAATACACCTGGATACACAAGAGGTTATAGCACACTTGTGAGGAATGGACTAACAATCAGGAATGTTGCATATGTGGAAGGACTGGACTACAACTTGCTGAGCACTGGACAATTCTGTGACATGGGATACAAGGTCACTTTTGACAAAAGCACTTGTACTGTCATCAGTGAAAGAGGTGATCAAATTGTGTTGGCTGGAAGAAGACAACAAAACATGTACATTGTGGATTGGTCTACTGCAGTTCAGAAACATGCCTGATTGTGCATACCAAGTCAGAACTTAATTGGTTATGGCACAAGAAGTTAAATCACTTAAATTTTGATGATATCAATCAGTTGGTAAAGAAGAAACTGGTGATTGGTTTACCTGAGATCACATTCAAGAAGGAGGCTATTTGTGATGCTTGTCAGCAAGGTAAACAGACTAAATCAAGCTTCAAATCAAAGACTAAGCATTCAACTAATAGAGTCTTGGAGCTGATGCATTTGGATTTATTTGGACCAGTAACTCCAACAAGTGTTACTGGAAAGAAATACACCTTAGTGGTTGTGGATGATTATTCAAGGTACACTTGGGTGATATTTATGAACAAGAAAAGTGAAACACTTCAAAAGATGCTTGAACTTTTGAAGAGATTGCAAAATGAGAAAAGTTTGACAGTAGTAAAAATCAGATCAGACAAGGGTACTGAATTACTCAATAAAGTCATAAGAGAATACTGTGAATAGAATGGTGTACTACATCAACTTGCTGCTGCTGTTACACCACAGCAAAATGGGGTTGCTGAAAGAAGAAACAGGACTTTGAAAGAAGCATGAAGAACAATGATTTGTGAAGCATTACTACCTGAGAGATATTGGGCTGAAGCAGTTAATACAACATGCTATACACAAAACAGAACCTCAGTGAACAAGAAGCTGCTGAAGACACCTTATGAGATTTGGAATGGAAGGAAACCTAATATATCCAATTTCCATCCATTTTGAAGTAAATGTTTTATCTTAAATCATAAGGAGCATTTGAAGACATTCCAACCAAAGTAAGATGAAGGAATTTTCTTGGGATATTCTTCAGTCAGCAAGGCATTCAGGGTATTGAACAAAAGGTCACTGAAACATGAAGAAAATATACATGTTGTGTTTGATGAACCTAAGTTAACTGGAATGAAAGAAGGAGATCCAAAACCTGCTGAGAATCTACAAGTCACTGATCCAGATTGTGTCGAAGTTTTGGAAAGGTTCAATGACTTAAAAGTTTCGATTTCGCCTCTTTGAACACCTGCTTTGGTGTTACATCGATGCAACAATGAATCAGTTCAAGGATCTCTTGAACCCGAGATCGAAGGAACAAAGAGACCCTCATCAAGATGTTGTTCCAGAAGATCAATCTAACCAGAATCCACAATGGTTAAGGAATCACCCTACTGAACAAGTGATTGGCAATATACAGCAAGGTGTAAGGACTAGAAAACAACAAGAAGCAATGTTTACTTGTTTTCTATCTCAAGTTGAACCCAAAGTTGTTGAAGAAGCAATTTCAGATCCAGAATGGATAATTTCTATGCAAGAAGAATTGAATGAATTTGAAATAAATCAGGTTTGGACACTAGTTGAAAGGCCAAGTCATGCAAATATCATTGGTACAAAATAGGTATACAAAAATAAACTGGATGAATCTGGTACCATTGTGAGAAATAAGGCCAGACTAGTTGCAAATGGCTATTCTCAAGCAGAAGGATTAGATTTTGATGAGACATATGCCCCTGTTGCAAGATTGGAAACTATCAGATTGTTTTTGGCATATGGTGCTTATAAGAACTTCAAAGTTTATCAAATGGATGTAAAAAGTGCATTTTTGAATGGCATTCTAGAGGAGGAAGTGTATGATTAGCAACCTCCAGGATTTGAAGTTAAAGATCAAGAAGATAAAGTGTATAGACTCAATAAAGCACTTTATGGTTTGAAACAAGCACCAAGAGCATGGTTTGAGACTCTATCTCAATTCTTGGTGGGCAATGGTTTTACAAAAGGCACCATTGACAAGACTCTTATCAGAATCAGTGAAGGGAACAACACCCTACTGGTACAAGTTTATGTTGATGACATAATATTTGGTTCTGAAAATGACTTGCTATGTGAGAAGTTTGCAAATCTAATGAAGAGTAAATTCCAAATGAGTATGATGGGAGAAATGAACTACTTTTTGGGATTGCAAGTTAAATAGATGAAAGATGGAATCTTCATTCATCCAACCAAGTACACCAAGGAGCTGATGAAGAAGTTTGGTATGGAAAATAGCACCAAGATATCAACTCCTATGAGTACAAATATCAGATTGGATGAAGATAAGGAAGTCAAAGATGTTGATCAGACTTTATACAGATGGATGATAGGCAGTCTGCTGTATCTTACTGCCAGCAGACCTGATATATACTTTGTTGTAGGTGTTTTCAATCTAAACCTAAAGAAAGTCATTTAGGTGCAGTCAAAAGTGTTCTCAAGTATCTAAAGTAGACCTTGGGAGAAGGGATATGGTATTCCAAGGATGGAAGCTTCAAAGTTATATCCTACTCAGATTCTGATTATGCTGGATGCAAGATTGATAGAAAAAGCACCACAGGAACCTGTCAGTTAATGGGAAATAGACTGGTTTCTTGGTTTAGCAAGAAACAGAATTCTATATCAACTTCCACTGAAAAGTCGAATATATTGTCGCTTTGGAAGTTGTTTGTACACTAGTACTTGGTTAAGACAACAATTAAGGGATTATGGAATTGAAGAAAGAGAAATTCCAATTATGTGTGACAACACAAGTGCAATAGCAATCATAGAAAATCCTGTTTTGCATTCAAGAACCAAGCATATTGATGCGAGACATCATTTTATAAGAGATCACGTTGAAAAGAAAGATGTGGTAGTTTTCTATATCCCTACTGAAGATCAACTTGCTGATATTTTCACTAAACCATTGGATAGTGAAAGATTTGCCAAATTAAGGACTGAACTTGGAATTATCAAGGTTGACTGATATTCAGCAATGTACTAGAATTCACCAAGGGGATTAGTCTTTGCTATGTTGGGTGAGCTCACTTAGCAGATTAGTCATTGGTATCAACAATTCCATGTACATATGGTTGAACAATTGAGCAAATGAGGTTGCCAAGGGGATTGGTCTTTGTCATGTTGGGTGAGCTCACTTGACAGATCAGTCATTGGTATTAAACTTCATCTTGTATTATCAATTGAACAAAATAAGGAAGAATCAAGGATCAACAGAGTTACACACATCAGCGAGTGTTTCGAGACATTTTGTCAAGAAGCTCTTGAGCCAACCTCGCGATGACAAGGTCAAGATACGTTACTCAGTCAAACTTATTAAAGTCAAAAAGCAGAATTGGCGGGATATTTATTCTATCCTTTATAACCGCAGTTAACACGATCTAACGGTTACAAACGTTATGGAGAAGTAATGGACGACGTGTCAAGACCGCATTCACTAAGATTTAATCATGGTTAATGTATCTGTTGGAAATATTATTTATGTTTTGATGATGATTCGTCACGTAATTAGACAAATCACTTACAACCCATGATGAAGAAGTCGTAACTAACTGTTATAGTGCTTAATGAAAGAAGAAGCAAGAAATGGTCTATAGAGATAAATGTATAAGTTCTATCTAGAGTCTGAACTTTGTATAGGTTGTTTTAGACAAGCATTGTAATAGAATAGGAACTAGGCGAACATCTGAGTTATAACAAGAAAACTGAATATGCACTTGAAGAACTGAGGGTTCAAACTCAGTTCTGCTAAAACTGAAGAAGATAAGTTCATTGAGGGACACAGACTCAGTTGGCTTATCTAGAAGATCAAGAAGCGAGGACATGACTCGATTACATAAAATCAAGAAGCGAGGTGGCAAACTCGGTTAGAAGTCGATTAAGTCGTGACTATAAATCGGGATTCGAGTGCAAGTCTGTGGTGACACAAATCGAGTTATAGATCATGTAAAACTGAATAATCTTAAGGACAAAGATTATAAGCTACCTGGAAAAGAAGAAATTGAATGGTGTACTCTGACTTAGTCAATTGAAGTCAGATATTAAGCAAACAAGGTACTCAGTTTTGAAGAAGAGTAGAAAACTGAGTTAAGTCCTTGATTGAATTTAAACTGACAATACGACAAAAGATCGTACATATGAACGTTGGCTAAATGACAAGTGTAACGGCTACAAGAGCTAGTGACCGTTACATCACCCCTATAAATACACAAGAGAATCACTTAAGAGAGATAAGAGAGGAGGATCAGAAAAAGAGCTTTACAAGCATATATTCAATGATCCAGATCCAGATCCAGATTCAGAAAATCAGATCATATATATCTAGAAAAAGGGAAAGCCAACGGAATTGCCTTGAAGATTTCAAAGAATGATCCAGTAACCCATTAAGGGGGAAAGAAGGCATCATGGAGCTACAGAGTCAGATCCAGAAGAATCAGACAGCTCACTGAATTAATCCTTGATTAATTCTAAACGTAACCTTTGTGAAAAAAGGTTGGATGTGCATAGTTTGAGAAAAGCAATTCTACCTTTTCTCATACGGTGTTGCTACAACAGTTGGTGCAGTCTGCGGACTGTGTTTGTTAGTGGTGAGCTGGTGAATGAGCAATTCCACCTCCGAAAGATCAGTGTGCATAGTGAAGGGAGCAATCTCACCTTTCTTCATTTTGTGTAGACAGTGAAACTAGGGTGTCGTGAAGGACTGTCATAGTGCTAGGATTTTGTAACGGTTATCTCATTATTCTAGTGATACCTCCTACGCCACAGGAGACGGGGAGATGTACGGGATTACACCACCCGAAACTTCCATAAACAAATCTTGTGTTGATTTACTTTATGCATTAGTGTTTGTTTTATTTATTTCATTATCACTCAGCAAACACCAGATAATCGAGTCGACCTGAGGCGATGATACATAGAAGGTCTAGTTTTCTATTTACACATCTATTGCACTAAGGGCTAGTTTTATCTGCTGCCAGTTAACAAGACTAAATATAAGTCAGCATTAACTTATATTCAGTTGAGCTAACTAAACTCCACACAAGTTAAGGGACAGGAACAAAACTGAACTGAAGATCAGTTTGAGTTTCAGAGAAACTCAGTTCCTGGGGCTTTCCCAGCTCAGGATTAGTTTTTGGTGACAAGTTTATTCACCCCCCCTCTAAACTTGTGTTAGCCTCTCCAAGGGACCAAAAATTGGTATCGGAGCAGTTCTTTCATTTGGAAGAGATCCAAGGATACCTTTTTAAACCAATTGATGAAGACCCCTCACTGTATCAGTTCACTTAGTTTCAATGTCTACATCCAGAACTAGAAGTTTTCTTATTCACCCCCTGACTAATTACTTGCAAAATATATCTGATTTTCAGGATCAAATGATCGAAAGGTTCAGTGCGACAGATTTATATACAAATTTAGAACCTCAACTCAGTGATGATGTGGATACAAACTTTAATGTTCATATTAACGAATCCAGAGGAGTTCAATCACTGTGAGACCTCTCAAAAGAAGAAGGAAAGGAGTTACAAGTGGTTGTTGATATAGAAGATTCATCACAGCAACAAAAGAGTTTAAATTCGAATCCTAAAACTGCATCAAATCATCAAGGAAAGGTACATTCTTCAAATCAGTTATCATTTGCTGAACTAAGTCTGAAAAACTTTGATCTTGTCAAGTTAACTGAAAAACTTACGTTGGAACTAAAATTAAAGGACAGAGAACTTGACAAAGCAAAAGTTTGGAATGAGTTTCTTGAAACTGAGGGGTCAAATCTAGCTGATAGATTAATGTCTAGTAAATTTGACAAAAGCAATGATAAACCCCCACCCCTACCCAGTCTTGAGACTTCAAAAAGTACAAACTTTAGAAATCAAGATACTGGAAGATCTAGTGGATTACACAGGGAAACTAAAAATGTTAAATCTCAAAAGATCCTTGTGAAATCAACTAAGATTGAGCGTAATGGTTTATCCAGAAAAGAGTTGAGAAGGTTTAATTCTCTCAACAAAGAAACTGAAAGTAATATTTTAGTAACTAACTCAACCGGACCCAAAAATGTATGGTTACCAAAGAAAACTTAAACTATTTTGCAGGAAAAGTCAGTTCACTTTGCAAAATCCTCAGAAAACTGACGTATATTCAAAACTGAGAAGGCAAAGGCTGATGAAGGAAAAATTTGTCAAAAGAAGTAAAAACATTCCAGCTACCATATGACGTTTGGACTGACATGGAAAATCACTCGAAGCCACGTGTCAATCTGGGAGAAAAAGTAGATGTACATCCCTACATATCTCATTGATTGTGACACGACTCTCATTTGAAAACGATTGCAAAATCTTGACAAAATCCTGCCCACCCAAAATCAAGCATTCAAGGATCCCTAACTCAAAAATCAATGGAGCGATACAACATTGACGATGGAATCACCACCAGCCTGGACAATTTCTGTCAAAAATTCTCAAACTCCACTCTTTCAATCCAAATTACAAAGAAGATCAAAAAGATTCGAGGATTGGAGAATTTGATTGATACAAAGGTCAATACTTTGTGTCCAGTTGGCATCAGAGATTTCTACAGAAATGCCGAAATCATCAACAATGGAAAAAGCTTCAAAACGATTTATTTCAAGATAAAAGCTTCACCGTTGATGAGCAGTTGCTTTTCCCAGTGTTCCGTTTAGATATAATTGGAGGCTCTTCATCTTTCACATTCGGAAATGAAGAAAAGATCAAACTTTGGAGTGTCACTGCAATCAACAAGAAGGAAAAGAACTTCATTGGCTCCATCTATCAACAAAAGAAAGAATTCACTGACCTTGACAATACTACTTACGTAAACGTCATCGTTCACGTTGAAATATCTACACTCTCTCAAATCGATAAAATGAAGATGATTTATGCTATTTGGTTTGAGAAAAGATGGATTGGAATAAATTTGTTCTCAATCAGTTGATAAAGCAAATTTCAGACGAGAAAGGAAGAGTCAAAGAAAGAAAATATATTGGAGAATCATTTTTACTGAAAAAGGGATTTCCTTATCTAGTGCAAAGGATACTAGATCATTTCTCCATATCAAAAGTCACAGAAACCAAAGCAAAACTCAAATCAGTGCCCACTGAGACAAAGAAAATAAAAATCATTGAAGAAGAATGGAGTGAAGTTTCAGATTCAAGTTCAAGTGGAAATGTGAATCTAGACGAAAGAACCCTGAGAAGGAAGAAGAGGTTGTGGAAAAAGCTTCAGTCAAAGGAAACTGGAACTGAGAATGATCCAGATTGAGGATGATACTGAAGAGAGTGAACCGAATGAAGATGAGGAAAGTGAAACTGAAAGAGAGATGGAAGAACCTGAAGAAACCGAAACTAATGAAGAATCTGAAGGAAGTGAATATCCCACTACCATGTATGGTGAATACACTGAAGAGAAAAGAGAAGCCGTGGAAGATGCAGAATTCTGTCAGGCTGAGTATGAAAAAGAACTGACAGTTCCCGATGTTCATTTTTACTATCCTGAGGCCAGCACCTCATCCTAGGCTCATGAGGCATTCACAAGCAAATCAGAAATTGAAGAATCTCTGGTTCAAGAAGCTGAGGCTAAAAAGCGAAAAATTTGAAGGATTTCATTGAATGTTTATCTGAGAATCTACAGAGGCTGTTCAACTGCATGAATTAATTGGAAGAATACATTATTCAGGTTTGAACAAATACTCAAACATCATCACCCAACATAAGTTATTTGAAGATTGCTTTCGCTTATCTTCAAACAAGGGGGAAGATGAAGCTGTAGGTGATGAAGCTGTAAGTGATGATGCAGCTAAAGATGAAAAGGCTGAAGAATCTTATGCTAGACAACTGATGGAAGATCAAGACAGACAAGTAGTTGCTGATCTACTAACTACTCAACTTGATGAAGAAGCGGTTGATAGTCATTTGAAGAGTGATTGCGAAGGAGACTTTAAAGAAACAAGAATCGAGGATGATGAGGAAGCCTCGATTAAAGCGATGTTGAGTATCGAAAGAAGCTTGTAATCTGTGTCAAATCTCTTGAGAAGTTGGCGAGATAAGAAGACACAAACAAAGGGGCGAAAAAGTCGAAAGTAAAGAGGAAAAGAAAAACTTAATCTCATTTCAGAAGAAGAAGAGAAATTGATGGAAAAAGAAATCAAAGAAATTCTGATCAAGTTCAAAAACCAAGAGAATGAAGAAGGAAACCGACTGCTAAATGAATATCTAGAAATCAAGCCTAGAGATGGTGAATCAGTTGAAGAAGGAAAAGAAAGAAGACTTCTGGAAACGAAGAGAAGCATCTTTTTTGGAGAAAAGTTAATGGCACTGGAAAAAGAAAAGATGTAATCTATTTCAGTTTTTAACTCAGTCTGTTTCATTTTGAATTCTTGTAATAAACTTGGCTGTTCTAGTTTGCTATCTTAATTTGTTTTGTTAAGATTTCTTGCACTATTCCTTTATTATTGCTTTTAGGGAGGGTTATGATACATCATCAAAAAGGGGAAATTGTTGGAAATATTATTTGTGTTTTGATGATGATTCGTCACGTAATTAGACAAATCACTTACAACCCATGATGATGAAGTCGTAACTAACTGTTATAGTGCTTAATGAAAGAAGAAGCAAGAAATGGTCTATAGAGATAAATGTATAAGTTCTATCTAGAGTCTGAACTTTGTATAGGTTGTTTTAGACAAGCATTGTAATAGAATAGGAACTAGGCGAACATCTGAGTTATAACAAGAAAACTGAATAAGATAAGTTCGCTGAGGGACACAGACTCAGTTGGCTTATCTAGAAGACTGAAGAACTGAGGGGCACAGACTCAGTTACATAAAACTGAAGAACTGAGGTGGCAAACTCAGTTAGAAGCTGATTAAGTCGTGACTATAAATCAGGATTCAGGCAAGTCTGTGGTGACCTGAACTGAGTTATAGATCATGTAAAACTGAATAATCTTAAGGACAAAGATTATCAGCTACCTGGAAAAGAAGAAACTGAATGGTGTACTCTGACTTAGTCAATTGAAGTTAGATATTAAGCAAACAAGGTACTCAGTTTTGAAGAAGAGTAGAAAACTGAGTTAAGTCCTTGATTGAATTTAAACTGACAATACGACAAAAGATCGTACATATGAACGTTGGCTAAATGACAAGTGTAACGGCTACAAGAGCTAGTGACCGTTACTTCACCCCTATAAATACACAAGAGAATCACTCAAAAGAGATAAGAGAGGAGGATCAGAAAAAGAGCTTTACAAGCATATATTCAAAGATCCAGATCCAGATCCAGATCCAGAAAATCAGATCATATATATCTAGAAAAAGGGGAAGCCAACGGAATTGCCTTGAAGATTTCAAAGAAAGATCTAGTAACCCATTAAGAGGGAAAGAAGGCATCTTGGAGCTACAGAGTCAGATCCAGAAGAATCAGACAACTCACTGAATTAATCCTTGATTAATTCTAAACCTAACCTTTGTGAAAAAGGGTTGGCTGTGCATAGTTTGAGAAAAGCAATTCTACCTTTTCTCATACGGTGTTTCTTCTGAGAGTTGGTGCGGTCTCATGGATTTGTGTATGTTAGTGGTGAGTGGTGAAGGAGCAATTCCACCTCCGAAAGATCAGCAATGCGAGAGGAAGGAGCAATCTCACCTTTCTTCATTTTGTGTAGACAGTGAAACTAGGGTGTCGTGAAGGACTGTCATAGTGCTAGGATTTTGTAACGGTTATCTCATTATTCTAGTGATACGTCCTACGCCACAGGAGAAGGGGAGACATACGGGATTACACCACCCGGAACTTCCATAAACAAATATTGTGTTGATTTACTTTATGCATTAGTGTTTGTTTTATTTATTGCATTATCACTCAGCAAACACCAGACACCGAGTCAGCACAGAACTAATACATAGAAGGTCTAGTTTTCTATTTACACATCTATTCCACTAAGGGCTAGTTTTATCTGCTGCCAGTTAACAAGACTAAATATAAGTCAGCATTAACTTATATTCAGTTGAGCTAACTGAACTCCGCACAAGTTAAGGGACATGAACAAAAGCGGGCGAAGATCGGTTTGAGTTTTAGAGAAACTCGGTTCCGGGCTTTTCGGCCAGATTAGTTTTTGGTGACAAGTTTATTCACCCCCCTTCTAAACTTGTGTTAGCCTCTCCAAGGGACCAACAATATCAGTACACGTTCTGACAGTTACAACCACTCTCTGTCTATATATACACATACTACTACACATAAGCTACTTGCAAAATCTCAGATTGATATTCTCTGTTTTACACTGTGTGAACATAGATTTACAAGCTATCTTCTTCATCTTTTTCTTTGAACAATGGCGGAAAAGGATGATGTTCAAATTGAAACAAGCCAAAGTGTTAGAGGCTTTTTTGTTGATGCTAATCAAACTGAACTAGCCATCAACATTGGTCGAAGAATAAGGAGATATGAAGGCTTGGAGAATATACTGAATATATGATTGGAAACAATCTCTTATACAAATGTTGTCAACTTTTGGAGAAACATTGTAGTAAGAGAAGGAAAAGAAGCATTTACCACCACTGTAAATGCACAGGAGATTGAAGTTTCCTCAAACCTACTGAGGGAAGTGTTTGGTTTTGCAGATGTAATACATGCTCCTGTAAATCCTGAGGAAATGGGATTGTCAAGGATTGATTTTGTTGACAAAATCAAAACCAATAAAGCCGTCAAATCAATTCCAGGTGTCAATGTGAAACATATTGGTTATGAATACAATCTGCTGAGCAAAATCATTGCTAAGAATATCTCAGGCCTCGTTGGAAGCATGGATACTCTATCAAGACCCAAAATAGAACTTCTGATGATTATTTGCAGAAGTATGAAGATAGATTGGGCTGGATATTTCATTCATTACATGAAGAAGGTTGCCAAGGAAGAGAAAGAAGGAAAAAGGAAATCCAAGGCCTTACCCTTAGGATTAATGGTTCAGGCTCTGCTGAATCATTTGGAAATTCCTGACGTTGCACCTGAGAAGATAAACCAATCCAGATACAAGAAAGAAATTAATTATCCTATCCATGGTCTGGATGATGATGAAGAAGGTGTTGCTGAGGCTGCTGAGAGTGATGGTGGTGGAAATGATGGTGATGATGGTGGTGAGCAGGTTAAGAAAACTGTTAAGCCTGTTGCACTAAAGAAAACTACTAAGAAAAGAATGGCTACTGATACAAGAAAGATAATAGAGATGTAAAAGCCTAAAAGAACAAGAAAGAAAACATCACAGACTGCTGAGTCTGCTGAGGATCCAGTTGAAGTTGAAACTACTGAACCTGCTACTGTAAGGAAGAAGATTGTTGCTGAAGTTTTGAAGGAGCAACAGAAAGAAGCAAGTAGAAAAAGGAAAGTTACTGATGTTGAAGATGATCCACTTTCCAAAAGAATGAAAGAGATTGCAAAAAAGAATAAACATGGCAAAGGCAAGCAATTGAAGATTTTGGAAAGTTTGAGAGAACAAGAAGAAGAAGTAGAAGCAATAAGAGAGGCTATTGATGCTGAACATATAACTATTATTAAGCCTAATGAGGATGCAGAGGTTGTTGTTGAGCAATCTTTTGAAGAATTACAACAGTCTGCTGTACTTGAGCCTACTGTTGAAGTAACAGAATCCTCACCTGTTAAGGTTCCTGAGTCTACTGAAGTTGCAAAGTTGTTGTTGAGCAACTTGTAGAAGAACCACAACAAACAACTGAGTTTGCACCTGCCGTGGAAATGGAAAAGCTTGTAGAAGTGCCACAACAAGCTACTGAGTCAACACCTGTTGTGGTAGCTGAAAGTTTGGTTCAAGACCCTGCAAATCCTGCAATAGTTTAGGGGAAGAAGCGTCACGCTAACCTGCCGATGAGCATATAAGTCGGGGGAACCAAGTGCTATACAGATGGAGGTAGTAGGGACTAATATCCAACCTGAGCAACCTACTGACCTGGAAACATCTGTTGAGGAAACTCTCAACTTGCTGATTGGGACCTTTGGAGGTCAGCAAGGTCTTGAATCTGCCCCCAGAAAGCCAACTATGCCATATGAGAAGGCACCTAAGAAGGACAAAGTAGATCCTAACTTCAAAAAAGTGCAAAAATATTTCCAATGGAAGTTTGGATTCTACAAGAAACAGAAACCAGCTGCTGATCCAATGAGTGGATTTGAAGAATGGGCATTTGATCATTTGGGTGTGGAAATGACCTATTGGATTTAATAGATACAACCATGCCGCAATCTAGGTGATGGATCACATTGGATGAAGGAAAGAAAAGTGGAGCAATTATGTTTAGAGATCCAAAGTACACACCTGACAGTGATTCATCTGATTCTGATGATGATCCCCCCATGTTCCCTGGGTAGACCAGTGAAGTGGCTAGAGGAACAACTGATGAAGCCACTGGTCAAGGATCTACTGATGGTGCAGAAGATAAACCTACTGATGCTGGTAAATCTGCTGAAGATCAGCCGAATGAAATTTTGGATGATGAAAGGGTCACTGATCATATTGAGCCAAGTGTCAGTTCTAAGGATTTTGTTCAATATCAATACTGGATTGACACTGAGGACACCTTAACCAAAACTGCATATTATCTAAGAAGAATTGATGATATTGGGAATTTTCATAAGGAAAACATGGATATATTCCCTGATCAAGTTGTTGTGGCACAAATTGTACCAGAACAAAGAATCGAAGAGGAATGCACAGTTCTTTGGGCTACAAGCAAACACTGGACACAAAGTTGGAACAGGAGGTACATGCTGCTGAGTTACAAACAACACCTGGACAAAGGTTGGAACTAGATTTTGGTTTGGAGGAAACCCCTGTTGTTGTTGAAGAGGCTGCTGTAGTGGAGCCTACAAGAGTCAAGAGCACTGTAGGGAAAGATGGTCGATGAAGCTCTTTGTTATTGATGAGATTGACAATTTCTTTGGACTATGACTATAGTGATGAGGAGTTTCAAATGCCTGAAGAAGAACATGTTGATATTGAACCCCAACAGGCATTTGTACCTATTCTTGAAGAACCATCTCTTGATCCTTTTCTGGAGGAATATCAAGGCCCTAACCCTGCTGGACTGGATATGAGTTTTGCAATGGTTATCAGCAAACATAGGCCATAATACAATGTAGAAGAGCCTACTGATGGAGCTGATGGAGGAATGGCTGGTGGGGTACCAGCACATGTCATGGAAGAGTTGAGGACAGTTAGAAATGACATTGCAAATCTAAGAACTCAACTTGATAGACAAGAGCAGAGATTTGAGGATCTGATCAATTTGGTGGAAAAAAGAGGGAAGACTATAGAAACAGTTGCCTCCAATATTACCGCAAATCAGTATGCTCTTGTAGACCTTACCCTAGAAGTGAGAGGAATTAAGCACGGAAATACATTGAAGGAGAAGTTTCTGAAAAATCAATTTGAAGCCATCCACCAGAAACTTGACAAACTTGCTGAAGCACCTAAGCCTGCTGAGGCTACTGGAACATCTAAACCTGCTGGATTGGATCCTAAGCTTACTGAGAGGATCAATCTACTGGAGGATACTTTGCAATCAAGGATTACTGCAGTTGATACAAGAACTGAAATTATGAAAGGACAACTGAGTAACCTGATTATCACCCAGGAGAGTGTTCATGGCCTGTTGTCCCGGTTTGTTAATGATGTCAGTAAGGGGGAAGAGAGCCAAACAGCAGTAGAAAAAGAGGCTGCCAGAATTTTCCACAAGAAAAGATGAGAGGCTGATACTAATGCATTCAGGGAACCTGCACCTAGCAGACTTCCACTTACTGATGATCTCCTGAAACAATACAAGAACGAATACCACAACAAAAGGAAACCTTATCATGACAAGGGATTTCATGAAGGTTTAAATTCATTTCTAAGCTTAAAGTTTTGGGAAGCAAGGGTTAAAGCCTTGAGGGCAAATTATAGAGGTGGAATAGGTGGAAGAGGTGGAAGAAGTGGTAGAGGTGAAAGGTGTTTGCCTATCACAAAAGCAAAGGACTCACTTGATGAATTCAAAGAACTCTACATGAAATTAGGATTCAGAGTAATTAAAATTAATCTCATCCTACCTGAAGCATGTTAGTGGTGGAAAGAAGTGAATTCATACATTGACTTCTCTCTGATTGAAAATGAATGGATGAGAAAAATGATTGCAGAGATAAGAGCCTACCAAGAGCAAGTGGAGAAGGCAAGGGAAGAAAGAGAAAGAAGACAGTAGATCAGCAGACTTTAGCTATTTTATCTTTGCTGTATCTAGACTGTAATACTTTGAACAAATGATTATAATGAGATATGACTGGAATTTGTTCTGTTCTTGTTTTTAATCCTTTTGCTTTGCTGTTAGGTGAGGGTAGTGGCATCATCACCAAAAAGGGGGAAATTGTTGGACTTATTTTTAAGTTTTAGTGATGAGTGCAAGACTAACTGTTATAGAGCAAAGGAAAAAGGATGTCTAGATCAAAGGTATAGGTTCATTAGAGTTTGATCTTTGTATAGGTTTTATCAAACAAGCACTGTAAAGGTCAGCTGACTTATATCAGCAGACTAGTCTAGGTCAGTAGGGTGGATAGGTCAGTAGACTTGTCTGGAACCTGCTGAAGACTGAAGGCTAAGGGCTCAAACTCAGTTAATGAAGGCTAAGGGATCAAACTTAGTAATTAAAGTCAAGGATATGGAATCAGAATTTAGGGAAGTCTGTGATGACCTAAACTGATTACATATACCTTGTGTACAATGTCTAAGTTCCTTAAGTTGGATGGTGATTGGAACTTATTTATTTGCAAAAAAGGTGTAATCTAACTTCATAAATAAAAGTTAGATAAAAGAAGTCTGCTGCATTGTGTTTTAAACACAACAATTGGTAGTTCAGCAGACTGATAGGTATCTCAACAGACTAATGAACCTGCTAATATATATACCTCGGTTTATTCAAGATTACATTAAAAGAAAACAAGGATAAGGGCAACAAACTACCTCTGATTTATCAAAAAAATCAATGGTAGAGATTAAAAGGACGTTGGGATGATTCAGGATTTTATCCAATGGATACAAGTCAAAGATGGACAGACTATACACTGTCAGTCCTATGAATAGTGACAGAAAGCAAGTCAAATGGGACAAAATCTGGAACGGCTATATTTGAATTTCAAATACAAGTCACATGGACTCCTACCTATAAATAGAGGACTCCTAATTCAGATAAAGATGATGAAAATTGAGAATCTATCTTAAGCATTCAGAATTAAATCAAGCAAAGCACCCTGCTGAACCAGCAGAACTTAAGGCTACTGATCCAGAGAAAATCTTCAAGTGTAATCTGCATTCAAGCTACATCAAGTTTACACACTTGAAGGCGCAAGTCTTGATCATATCATCTGATCAAGCTGCTTTGCAATGAATCATTTACTTGATTCAATCTTTCTTTTACAAGAATCATCAAGACAGTGAAGCATCCATTGGGTGTGAAAGACTTTTGTTTGTGGTGGAGTGGTGAAGAGGCAATCCTACCCTTCAAGGACAAAGTGGAAGACTTTGGAGCAGCAATCCTACATGTTCCAAGTATTCAGTTTGTGAACCATAGTTATTGGTGAAGTACAAGCAACATAGGAATCTTTGTAATAGCTACATCAAAGATCTCTAGTGAATTACCTCCAACATCACAGGAGAAGAGTGGGGTGACAGATTACACCACCTCGGAACCACTATAAAATCGCCTACTTACTTCTGCGCACTTACATTCTCGCATTTAGTTTATTATACACATCAACCCACTGAATCTAGCAGCTGAAATCACACACATACACTCATGAGTATCTAATACTTAGTATCATATTTAACAACAAGTAATAAGGCTTAATTTTGATATTATTCCATTTGCACAAATTCAATGAGACTCAACAAATCAATGAGACTACTAAGTGTCGACAAACCATCAAGTATCATCAGTCATTTGGTTGAAGTTCTTTGAGTTTGTTAACTCCAAAAGTTTTAAGTGTTAAGTTTATTCACCCCCCTCTAAACTTAACAAAAGCCTTTTCAAGGGACCAACAACAACAACTTTAAATGCTCAGGAGATTGCTATTTCATCAAGCCTGCTGAGAGAGGTTTTTGGATTCGGTGAAGGCAATGGAGTGCCTACAAATCCAGAAAATATGGAGTTAGCAAGATTGTTATTTGTTGAATAAATTAGAACAAATCCAGATACACCAGTTGTCTTGAATATCAATGCCAAAAATATTGCCTTCGATTACAATCTGCTGAGTAAGTACATAGTAAGGAATCTTTTGGGTTTGGTTGGTAGTTATGAAACTTTATTAAGACCCAAAATAGACCTGATGATTATCATATCTAGAAGTATGAAGTTTGATTGGGCTGTTTTCTATGTGCATTATATGAAGAAGGTAATGACTAAGGAGAAAAAAACCATCTGAAAGAGAATAAGTGGCAAGAAACCCGCTGGATACATGGGTTCAGGTTTCTTCATCAAAGCTAAACCATTGGGGTTATGATTCAAAGTCTGCTGAATCATTTAAGAATTGTTAATGTTGCTCCCTCAACCGTTAACAAGGCAAGGTATAAACCAGAAATCAACACTCATGTTCCTGGTCTAGACGATGATGAAAGAGATGCACCTGAGGAAAGAGACCAAATTGTGGAGTTGCGACCAAGAATAAAGCTGAATCTAAGGCTATAGAATCAAGGATATCAGTAGAGAATATACAAGATGCTAGAACAAGGAAGATCACTGATATGATTTCTAAGAAATCCAAGAAATCAGTAGATACTGCAAAGTCTACAGATACAAGTACTGCTGATTCATCCACTGCCCCTGCTAAACCTGTTAAGAAAAATGCTGCAGAAATACATAGAGAACAAGTTAGAGAGGCATCAAAGAAAAGAGAAGAAACTAGCAAAGAGAAATTAGAAGAAACTCTTGTTAATTCCCCAGATAGACCTTCCAAAAGACAAAAACAAGTTGCCAAAAAGAAGTGCAAACATGGAAAATGGAAAGAGTTGAGGATTCTGGAGGAACAAAGAGAAGAGAAGAAGGAGAGGAAGCACATGTTGAACTAGAACCTGCAGAGCCTACTGTAGAGGCTACTAAGATTGTGGAAGACCCTGCTGAGACTGCAAAAACTAAGTGGGAAGGAATGCTGATTGAGACCCCTGCCGAGGAGCAAAAAACATAGGGGGAAGAAAGTGTACAATAGATGGAGATAGTAGACACAAATATACATGCTCAAGAGTCTAATGATCTTTTTGTGTCTGTTGAGGATACCCTGATTCATCTTGTAGAAACCTTTATTCGTCAAGAAGTTGAGAAAGCTGCTGCAAGGAAACCTTCCATGCCATATGAAAGAAAATCCAAGAAGCCTGAGGAAAATCTTGATTTTAAAAGGATCACACAGTTTTTTGCATTGAAGTTTGGCATTTACAAGAAGCAGAAGCCTGTAGCAGACCCCATGACAGGCATTGTAGAGTGGGTTTTTGGAACTCTTGGGGTGGAATTTTTTAGGATTTCTTGATACATCTCTCCTAGAAATGAGATTGCTAGAAATAATTGAAGATGGGAGAAAGAGAGGAAGAATAATGTTCAAAGATCCTAAGTTCACACCTTTTGATGTAGTGATGATTCATCTTCCTCTGATTCAGAAGATGATCATCCTATGCATCTTAGAGAGTCCAGTAGTGTTATGAAGGAGAAATCTACTGAGCCTACTGGACAAGGATCAACTGAGAAAGGAACAGAGCAACCTACTGAGGAAGATAAACCTGTTGAGGCTCAACAGACTTTTGATCTAGAACTAGAACTGTTTGCTGCTTTCACCGAAGATTTGGAATTATAGATTTCTGCAGCAACAGTTATTGAAGATGCAATTTTGAAGAATCTTCTTGAAAAGTGTTATGGATGAAGCGATGATGTCATTTCTAAGGAATCTGCTCAATATCAAGATAGTATTGATACTCAGGAAACTTTAGCTCAGGTTGCTGAAGTCTAAAGGAAATTACTGAAGTTGTAGGTATTTTGGAAGAAAACTTAGATGTTTTTCCTAGAGTTGTAGAGATTGAGGTTCAGTATGCTGAGTTTCAGAAAACAACTGAACAAAGGTCAGAACTGGAGGTCCAAACTACAGAGGATCAAATAGTACTAGGACAAAGGTTGGATTTGTTGTTGGGATTGGAGGAATCCCCTAGTTTAGAGCATGCTGAGGATGTTGCTTAAGATGTAAATAGAGAAAAATTTGCGGATGAACAATCGGATGAGCAGTTGTTGGACTATGGTTGACACTGATGAGGAGTTTGAGCTAGCACAAGAAGAAGAAGAAGATCCTGTCCATGATCATGTTTCTGATATGAATGAGGAGGGTCCTGAACCCTATGAATGGGACAGAACAGGGCCATTGTGGTAAGAATTCCAAGGGTTGATGATGATATTGAGGAGCCTACTGGAAACTTTGCTGGAAATATGGATGGTGGTGCTGCCACAATGACGGCACACATTTTGAAAGAAGTGAGAGTCTTTAGAGAAGATATTACAGCTTAAGAAATCATTTAAGAAACAAAGTGAGCAAAGATTTGAAGATTTGATCAATTTGGTGGAGAGAGGAAGGACTACTGAGACTGTTGCTTCAAATGTCTCTTGTGTACAATTCAAATGCAATGACATATATCATGATGTGTCTCAAGTCAAAATTGATCATGCAAGAAGAGACAAGAAGCTTACTGAGGAAATTTCTACTTTACACAACAAAGTTCATAAACGTGCTGAGAAGTCACCTGCTGCATCTGATCTTAAACTTATAGAAAGAATGAATCTACTGGAACAAACAATTGAAGGCCAGATTACTTCAGTTGATACTAGAACATAAATAATGGATGGACAGCTGAATAATTTGGTTAATACACAGTAAAGTGTGTTAGGCCTACTGAATCGTTTTTTTGATGATGTCAATAAGGGGGAAGAAGGGCAAACATCAGAAGCAAAAGAGGCAGCAAGAGTTTACAACAAGTAGAGGTTTGAGGCTGATATAAATGCTTTTAGAGCCTATGCACCTGGAAGAGTACAGTTGACTGATGATTTGTTGAAATTGGTACACACCTGGATTGATTCTCCATTTTGGGAAATCAATGGATGCTAGATATGGTCAAAGAAATCAGGGAGTATCAAGATAAGAGATAACAAGACAAGGACATACACTGGATCAACATACTCTTATTGACACTTTTTATCTTTTTGTTGATTCTAGTTGTAATAATTTCGAACAAATTTGAACACAAATAATATATGAATGAAATTTGCTCTGTTTTTTTTGCGGTTTTATCTTTTTGCTTTGCCGTAA
Organism: Gentiana macrophylla; assembly: GCA_026214975.1. Lineage (NCBI taxonomy): Eukaryota > Viridiplantae > Streptophyta > Magnoliopsida > Gentianales > Gentianaceae > Gentiana > Gentiana macrophylla. Next base: position 158,325 of record JAOBSW010000372.1, read on the forward strand.
GGAGGGTATTAGCATCATCACTAAAAAGGGGGAAATTTTTAGACATATTTTAGTTTTAATGATGAGTGTCAGACTAGCTGTTATAGAGCAAATGCAAAAAGATGTCAAGATTAAATGTATAGGTTTTCTAGAGTTGATCTTTGTATAGATTTGATCAAACAAGCACTGTAAAGAGGTCAACTGACTTTATCAGTAGACCTATCTAGGTAAGTTGCGTATCTAGGTCTGTAGAGTGTCTAGATCAGTAAAGTGTCTAGGACCTGCTGATAGTTGAAAGCTGAGGGTTCAAACTGAGTAATGAAGGCTAAGATATCAAACTTAGTACTAAAATTCTAGGATATGGGATCAGAATTTAGGGAATTCTGTGATGACCTAAACTGATCACATATACCTTGTGTAGAAGGTCTAAGTTTCATATAAAGTAAAGTTTTGATTGGAACTGGGTTATAATTGAAATGGTGTACTCGAACTTTATAATAAAAAGTTAGATGAGAAGTAGTCAACTAATGTGTTTATAAAACACAGCAGACTAAAAGTGAGCTGACCATACAAGTACATCAGCAGACTTACACAAGAGGTGTCTGCTGAATGCAAAAGTCGAATTAATTCAAGTTTTTTTGGAAGATTAAATGGATAAGGATAAATTACAAGCATTGGATTAATTAGTCAATGAATGGCCAAGATGAAAGGGACGTTGTATTAATTTTAGAGCCATATGAAATGGAATTAAATCATTGGTTAACAGACTAAACAGTCAGAATGACACTGACAGTGTCAGTAAGGTGCAGTAGAAGGAAGTGCAGTAATACTTAGAAAATCCAAGATGAAAGGGATGTTGTAAGAATTTTAGAGCCATATGAAATGGAATTAAATCATTGGTTAACAGACTAAACAGTCAGAATGACACTGAAAGTGTCAGTAAGGTGCAGTAGAAGGAATTGCAGGAATATTTAGAAAATCCTATAACAGTTGTAATTGAAATTCAAATTCAAATCACAGGATCTACACCTATAAATAGTGGACTCCTGATTCCGATTGCATTAACAAGAATACATACGAATCAACTAAGTTTTTAAGCGAGAAATTGATCAAAGTGGAATCTTACCCTGCTGATAATACCTGAGCTTTAATTTACTGATCAAGGATTTTCTTCAAGTGTTTCTACAATCAAGTTACATCCAGTATACACACTTGAAGACTACAAGTTGCTGATCTTTTCATCATGATCAAAAGCTTGCCGGAAGCTGAATCACTTTCTTGATTTAACCCCTTCTTTTCAAGAAGAACTTGAAGAGAGTGAAGCACTACTGAAGTGTCAAGGACTGTTGTGTTTTGTGGTGGAGCTGGTGAAGAGGCAATCCTTCCCTTCAAGGACCAGTGGAATACTTAGGAGTAGAAATCCTACCTGTTTCTAGTGCTCAGTTTGTGAATCCATAGTCATTGGTCAAGGACAAACAATTTAGAGATTTTTGTAACAGCTACATGAAATGTCTCTAGTGAATTTCCCCCAACATCACAGAAGAAGAGTGGACTGATAGGATTACACCACCTGGAACCACTATGTAACTTGCCTACTTTACTTTACTGTATTTACATTATGCAATTTACTTTATCTACATATTTATCACATCAATCTACTAAACTATCAACGGAACCACACTACTTACACTACTGAGTATCCAATACTTAGTATCATCTTTAAAACAACAAGTAACAAGGATTTATCTAATATATTCCACTGCAACAAATTCAATAGCTTCAATAGTCAGCATACTTGTATTGGTCAGCAGACTATTGAACCTTACTGAGTTTGTCAACTCCAAAATTTTTTAAGTGTTAAGTTTATTCACCCTCTCTAAACTTAACCAAAGTATTTTCAAGAGACCAACAATTGGTATCGGAGCAGAGCTTCTGTTCTGAAGTAATCCTACTTGTTGTGCTTGTGAAAAATCTTTGAAAAGTTTTTCAAGTGTCTGTTATTAAGTTTTTGCATCATGGATAACAACCAGTATGCTTGGACAATGTTAATATGCTCTTTAGATCATTTTGATGAGTATAATCGTCGTATGCAGGCTTATCTAGCTGCAACTCATGATGAAATGATGGATGTGCTGACTGATGGACCATGGGAGATCACCAAAGTCATAACTGTGGATGGTCAAAATCAAACTGTTCCCAAGCCAATGAATGTGTGGGGTGCTGAAGATAGAAAAAAGGCAAACCTGAACAATATTGCAATTGATATTATGTACAAAACTCTAGATAGAAATATGTACATGAAGGTGAAAGATTGCTAAACTACCAAAGAACTATGGGAAAGATTGCAACTTATCTATGAAGGCACTGGTGCAATTAAAAAGAACAAGATCAGTGTGGCCAAGAAAAAGTTTCAAGAGTTCAAGATGAAATCAAATGAGACCATTGAACATATGGAGTCAAGGTTCAATGCAATTCTGAATGAACTCACCCTGCTGAATGTTATTTATACGTATTAAAGAAAAAATCAACACCAAGATTCTCAAAGCTTTACCGGCAAAAGAAGTTTAGGAAATTCATGTTACTACAATGGAGGAGTCTAGGAGACTACATGAGGAAGACACCTTCAAATTGTTCTTAGATCTTAAAGATTATGAATTCATCAAGGATCTTGTTGCAAGTGCTGTGAAAGAAGAAACAAAGACTACAACACTGGCTGCTGATCATAAAGAAGAATCATCAAGTGTTCAAGATGATGTGCTAGATGAAATGCAAGAGGAATAGCCCTGCAGACTAAACGAATCTGAATGATGAAATCTGGACAAGCATCTCCCAGGAATTCTGGCAAGAAAACAACTGTGAAGAAATATGAATCGAAGAAGGATCATGACTTTCTGTGCTTCAACTTCAAGAAACCAGGACACTTCTAACATGAATGTCCTGAGTTGAAACAAAATAAGCATCCTAACTACCTATGCTTTAACTGCTAGAAGCTTGGATTTTTAAGACCTGACTGTCCAGACCTGCTGAAGAACAAAGGTCAGGAAAGAAAATCTGGTAGGAAAGCATTGGTTGCTGATGACGAATCTGGCTATGAAGTGGTATCAGAAAAAGGAAATGAATGATCGCGTGCAATGCACTTACTAGCAATAGGACAAGGTCTATCGTAGTAGAGTACTGGCGAGTCATGGTCGAATCCCACAGAGACTCGTAAGAACGTCTAATTATCAAGATTGAGTTGTCACAATAACGGTCTACGACCAACTAAATATATAGACAGTTGTATTGGTGCCTCAAACTAACAAGAATATGCAAGTTCAACTAAGAAACAAGAGTTTCTAAGGTATTAGTTCAATTATGAGTAAATAGTTATTCCCCCCACACATGCAACAGTCCTCCCCGTTGGTGAATTTATTCATTGTTCAGCTACGGGTACAATTCCTAACCCTATCTACTCCGACAATGGCAGTAGACAATCTATACACAAGCTACCCTCCTTAATTTGTCCGTAATAGCCCATACGCATAAAGAACTAGAGCTGCCGATAGTGAGTGTTACCTCATACGGCAAACATGCCTAGACAGCTGTCGACACTGACCAGCACGTTCTTAGGGTCCATTCTAGATAATGTCCTAATTAACACTTCACTTGCGGTCCTTCATGTTAATTTACGATGACATGCAAATAGTTGATAAGGCTACTAACATGTAAATTAAATCTATTGATTAACGTAGCTGGCGCCGATTATCATGAATTAGTAATTTACTAGGTATCCAGATAATGTGATATAGACCGTCGCAGATCTGAAGAACGCAACTACTATCTCATGATTTCTTCACCAACGAATCAGATCTATAACACATGGGGTAAAATAAACTAACTACTACATAATTAAACTAAATAAGCAATTAAAACATACTAGTCGAATAGAACATAGATATATCTACATCTTGGAAAAGATAGAAAATCATACTCTCGAAGACGAGCGTAGATCTCCTTCGGATATCTCCCTAGGCGGCGACTCAGTCGTCTCTCCGACCAGAACTCATAAAATAAATAAAATAAAGAACAAGAACTTTTATTGCATAATATCCTTGAATAATTTGAGTACATTTTGTTCTAAGGCGATTCCTCTTATTTATAGCTATCTAAACCGACTAAGAATCATCTTGTTAGGAACATTTTATTATGTTTTGATGATGGCCATACTAGCAGTTATAGCAAGCCTGAAATAAGTTAGAATTCTCTGTATAAGTCTTTACTTAGAGTCGACATGTTGTATAAGTTGAGTCAGACAAGTATTGTACTAGTTGGTAGGGACGGCAAAGCAAAAGCAGATATTCGGCAAAGGAAAGCCACCAAGCACCAAGAGAGAAGAAATAAGACATTATGATCTGACTTATAACCAAGGAAGTCTGTGATGACCTTGGATATGTCTAAGTTATGTTTTAAATGATAAAACTCAAATGTTCAAATATGGTGTACACTGGTCTCACTCAAATCAAGGATCAGTGAAGTTCAAAGACTCTCCAAATACTAGAACGAAGAAGGAAACAATGAATCGGTGAGTACAATCGACTTTCGGCAAAGAGAACGACAAAGAAAGAATGAACGGCTAAGTCGGAAGGCTCACTCTACCGTTCTATAAAAGCGAAGAGACATTCACAAGACCAAATTTGATATACGATGAAGATTCAGAAGATCATGCATTAAATGCACAATCATTAAAGGATCAATCAACGACGGATTTTCTGCTATACGTTTGAAGAAAGAATCCGATCACTGAAATCAAGGACAATACAATTAAGGGGGAATCAAGAATGAAATCAAGGATTATTCCCTCATCAATATAGCCAACGGACGGAATTTCAAAAACCAAGGTTATTCAAGGCTATAAATAGAAGGCATTGACAGAAAAAGAAAATAACGATTTAAAAAGAAATAAAGTAGAACTCTGTCATTTTGAAAAGCCTTCTCTCTGAACTTACAAGGATACAACTAGTGATCAACTCAAATATCAGAACTACAAAGTCATATTCATAACTGAGATTGATCAAGCAAGTGTGTGAATCACATTCACATCAATCTGAAGCAACTGAATCAGAGGCAACTCGAGAAGGAGTTGAATCTGTGATAGTTTGTTGAAGGATTTTGATCTCGAGAGAGCAGACAAAAGGAAAGATTGAATCATCAAGCACATTGCGATCAAGGAGTGATAGTCTTGCAGATTGTGAAGCTTGGGAAGCCAAGGACAATCATACTATTGTATCTGTGAAAACAATAGTGAATTCCTCCGATCATCACAGGAGAAGAGTGGATTAAGGGATTACACCACCCTGAACCACTATAAGCCTTGTGTTAATTTAATTTACGCAATTTACTTTACTGACATTCATTCAATTTGCATACATCATAATTTGCATCTGTGGATTTATCTAAACCGATTTGAAAACAATATAGTAAGAAAGGACTTATCCATTTGCCCAAAAGCTTTTAACTAGAAGAAGAAAAGTTTTGAAACTCCACTATACTCATTCACCCCTCGACTATAGTTTCACCCTTCTCTGGGACCAACAATTGGTATCAGAGCGGTGTTCTAATGTATCGAACCTGTTGAGATCTAATTTCTGGTAACAAGGAGATCACATATTTTCAAAGCAATTTTCAAATCTGAGTTTTCCATTCACTGTCATTTATATAGTCAATTATACTGATGGATTCCTCAAACTTCTTATCAAAAGTACCTATTTTTAATGTTAATAATTTTGATGAATATAAAATAAGAATGTTATCTCATCTTGCAGCAACTCATGAGGAAATGCTGGATGTAATCAACGACGGCCCAATCATGATCACTACTGTGGTAGGCACATGAGCAGATCAAGGAAAGGAGATAAACAAACCCAAAAAGGATTGGACCAAAGATGACAGGAGAAGAGCAGTTAAGTAAAGAACCTATAGAACGGCTAAGTGGCCAGCGAAGGCACTTCACCAAAATAAAGACTTGGACAAATTAAGAGTGTGAACAAAATCAATTCTGATTACACGTGGAGAATAAGGAAATTATGGAGGATTATTCTATACACACGTGGCGATCAACTTGTGATCATGAAGGTAATTATATTATTTTTCGAATTATAAACTCCTCGATTCACGGGCTCTATCATTACTTGCCTCAAACCACACCCCCATTTCCCTCGAATATCGCGATTTTCATACACAAAATCACGCCATTATGTCAATAAATCCTTCCATATTCAAAGGACGTTCACACTACCCAAAATCGCCTATATAAACAAGACTTCGAGATTTTCAGAAATCTTTACGCTCTCTTGCAAATTACAAACCCTACTCTTGTTTATCTCTATTGCAAACTCAAGTTTATTTTCAAACCCCTCTCCCTCTCACAAATGACATCATCTTCCTCAATCACCCAAAGTGAGTACGAAAAATCGATTGCCCACTGGTTCATTCTTTCAAGCATAACACTACTGAAGGCGTGTGGAAATGATGAGCATGCCAAGCGGTTGTGGCGAGGCTTCGAAAAACTAAAATTATCCACCTTCCTCAATCCTCCAATATCCGAGGTGTGCTATGAAAGTCGATTTCTTTTCGGAAATCCGCACAATACGATGCTGGGCTCCTCTTGAAGAAGGTGACAAGTTTGAAGAAGACAAGATTTTTGCATATGTAAATGGCGAGACGTTGTGATTACAAACAAAGGTAATTGAAAACATCTCAAACTTTCAAATAAGGGTCAAGCAAAAGTGACATTGGTACCACAAGACTTGGACGACTGGGCAATCATTGCCAAAGCGGCAAACCAGGATCCACAAAAGTCAAGCTGTCTCGGATCTCGAGTTGAAGCGACCTTTTAATGAGTTTAGTGCCCTAATTGGCAAAACCATTGAAGGAAAGTTGGGAGCAAATCATGCCATGTGAGAAATCAGGATGCGGCTAATGGGAATCATTTATAACAAGCTACAATTTAATTGGGCAAAATACTTCTTTTGAGAATCAAAGAACAAATCAAGGTGAAGAAGTAAAAGTAAAAGCGATAAAAGAGGGAAAGACAATGAAAGGACAATGCAGGTGAAAAAGTCATACGGGATCTGAGTTGCACTATCTATTGCAATGTCTCAAAGTCCCCACTGTACAACTCAACAGACTGCATGAATCCAAAGTCATGTTTACTTATGTCAAACCACAAAAGAAGGCAGGAGACGGAAGAGGAAGAAATCCTCACACAATACCTCGGGACAAAGAAAGAAACAAAAGTCCGCGAAGTCCGGAAAAGAGCAGACTTTGGGAAATTAATCGATGAAGAAGAAGAAGAGGCGGATTACGATGAGGAAGCCACGACAAGAAGAAGCAAATGCGGTGAGGATGGACAACATCCATATAAAGAAAACATCGAAGGCGATGAGGACTCTCGAGGAAGAGGTTTGTACATTTAAGCGCAAGCGATATAGATGATCGAATTGCGAGAATATCTTGAATGGAAGGAAGGGATTCGGACAACAACTTCAAGACCACAGACCGCATGCTTCTTTGAAGAAGCATGGTTATTTGATTTTACGGGTATCACAACTCTTGTAGGAGTACTTGATGAATCCCACTATGGGAATTGGTTGATGCGACCAAGGTAAAGTTGCCCCAGACCTCTGGGGGACAATGTAACGACTCAGATGATGGTGATGATCATGATGCTAATGATCATCATGATGATGATCTTGGCCAAGACAAAGAAGAGGACTCTCCCGCACGGATGCAATTGTTGATACTACTCTCGCCCGTGCACTTTTTGAAACCACAAGCTTCCGGCAAGTCTACAACTCAAAGCCAAAGACAATTCCTCAACGGCATTTGTCATCAGCGCTCCATTAATGGCACAAACATTGTAGACCTTGGTTCATTTGCTACCACTCCAGTCAAGACAACCCCGGCACAGAGATAGGGGAGGCTGCGACTCAAGCAACTCCAAGCATATACATCTACCTAAATTCTTGACGATTTGGAAGCTGGAGGCGAGATGTCACTCAACATCAAAACAAGGGACAACAAAGCAGAACCGAGAACCGGTGACACAAGGCACAAACTCTCGGTGGCAGCCGGCATTACAAATGAAACTTTTGAAAGCAGTGAGACTGTTGGTGAAGAATTGGAGCGACAAGCCATGTATCTCGGATCCATGACTTGACATTTAATGACAAAAGTTCCTCCATTGAACACAAGTTTCAGGCCATTGCAGAGTACATTGATGCACAAAACATTGTGGTTCAACAACGGGAAGTCCGATTAAGCGACTTAATATCAATATCACCAACAATCTTGCGAGGCTCAGATAAACATATTTCCCAAGAAAATGAATCAATGGCGGTGGCCTTTGGCACTAAATTTCGTAGTGTGAATGAGCGAGCGATCATCACCACATATTCACATCTATTGAATCAAAGCTTGACTCTCGATCGGCACGGCAGAGGCCACAAATAAGCATCTTACTCGGCAAAGGGATGATCTTTGCTTAAAAAGGGAAAATCAGGATATGCACGAAATTGAAGGATCAACAATCGAGACCCCAAATTTCTTGAAGAACAAGCGAGAGCAAGAGGCAGAGAAATAAGAATCGAAATGAAGCGAAGAAACGACAAAGAAGAGTCGAGAGAGAAGAAAAGAAAAGGCCTAAAGGAACCTGCATTGGATTTCCTCATCCTATGCAAAGAGAGAGATGATGATAGAGGCAGATCCGGCGAGACAACAAAGGCTGGATCTAGTCGATAAGAAAGGATCAGCCAGTCAACACAAATCCAAAGCACCGGAGGAAACACAGCAGAGGCGCAAAGCGGCTCGGATATCTTGGGGAACCACAGAACTTACACTTTGGTCACCAAAGCAAAGCGAGAATATGATGCAGATGTCTTTGGACCATGTAAGAGAATTTTGAGTCTGGGAAGGATTGTATCCTCACCTCTCACAAGATGAAGCTTGGGGTGATTGGCTAAACTATCAGGATGAAAGGATGAGAACCGATATGGCCAAACTCTACAATGAAGTAAAAAGGAGTTTGCACTTCTCAAACAAACCAACAACAAACCAAGCTCGACCATACCATTATCAAAGAAAAGGACCGGAAGACTTGCAATTTGAACAACAAGAAGAATTCAAATATATGGCAAAATTCTTCAATCTATGGGAAGATTGGAGAAACAAAAACAGTGGGGTCTCTACAAAAGTCTCAAATTTGCACTGAGACTCACACATTCTTGAGGCTAGGGAAAGACTTGAAAAATATTTTAGAGAACCTAAGGCCAATGAGACCATGCACGATTTCAATAGACTTTTTGCCAAAAGTGTTTTTAGGGTGTATCTGAATACACGACTTTGGCTTCTTGGAAGTGGAAGTTTCAGAAATTGATTGGAAAGACATTGAAGAGGTTCGGACTACAAAGTTCAAAAGGTACAAGGTGAATTAAGCAAAATGTAGTTTATAACTTGATTGAATAAATTTTTGGATCTTATTGCCCTTGATGGATGAATAAAGCTGTTATGTTGTTTATTATGAAAATCTTGATCACTCATGTTCGAGGCTTATGAGGGTTTTGGCATCATCAAAAAGGGGAAATTGTTAGGAACATTTTATTATGTTTTGATGATGGCCATACTAAATTGTTATAGCAAGCTGAAATAAGTTAGAATTCTCCGTATAAGTCTTTACTTAGAGTCGACATGTTGTATAAGTTGAGTCGAGACAAGTATTGTACTAGTTGGTAGGGACGGCAAAGCAAAAGCAGATATTCGGCAAAGGAAAGCCACCAAGCACAGCGAGAGAAGAAATAAGACATTATGATCGACTTATAACCAAGGAAGCTGTGATGACCTTGGATAAGTCTAAGTTATGTTTTAAATGATAAAACTCAAATGTTCAAATATGGTGTACCTTTGGTCTCACTCAAATCAAGGATCAGTGAAGTTCAAAGACTCTCCAAATACTAGAACAAAGAAAGAAAGCATTGAATCGGTGAGAGTACAATGACTTTCGCAAAGAGAAAACGACAAAGAAAGAATGAGCGGCTAAGTCGGAAGGCTCACTCTACCGTTCTATAAGCGGCGTAGAGACATTCACAAGATCAAATTTGATATCGATGAAGATTGAGAAGATCATGCATTAAATGCACAATCATTAAAGGATCAATCAAGGATGATTTTTACGCTATACGTTTGAAGAAAGAATCCGATCACTTAAATCAAGGAGAATACAATTAAGGGGAAATCAAGAATGAAATCAAGGATTATTCCCTCATCAATATAGCCAATGGACGGAATTTCAAAAACCAAGGTTATTCAAGGCTATAAATAGAAGGCATTGACAGAAAAAGAAAATAACGATTTAAAAAGAAAGAAAGTAGAAACTCTGTCATTTTGAAAAGCCTTCTCTCTGAACTTACAAGGATACAACTAGTGATCAACTCAAATATCAGAACTACAAAGTCATATTCATAACTGAGATTGATCAAGCAAGTGTGTGAATCACATTCACATCAATCTGAAGCAACTGAATCAGAGGCAATCTGAGAAGGAGTTGAATCTGTGATATTTGTTGAAGGATTTTGATCTCAAGGAGCGACAAAAGGAAAGGTGAATCTTTGAAGGCATTGCAGTCAAGGAGTGATAGTCTTGCAGTTGTGAAGCTTGGGAAGCCAAGGACAATCATACTATTGTATCTGTGAAAACAATAGTGAATTCCTCCGATCATCACAGGAGAAGAGTGGATTAAGGGATTACACCACCTGAACCACTATAAGCCTTGTGTTAATTTAATTTCTGCAATTTACTTTCTGACATTCATTCAATTTGCATACATCATAATTTGCATCTGTATTTATCTAAACCGATTTGAAAACAATATAGTAAGAAGAGACTTATCCATTTGCCCAAAAGCTTTTAACTAGAAGAAGAAAAGTTTTGAAACTCCACTATAGTCATTCCCCCCCTCGACTATAGTTTCACCATTCTCTGGGACCAACACATCTATTTTGACCCTTCATCCAAGAAAACACGTTTCGGAAGATTCTGGACCCTCGGTAAGTTGGCACCGCTCCTCGGGTTACCGAGGGTAATTTCGTGCTTTTTCTTCAGCCGACTTAACTTGGATGCTTCTAGAATACCCAAGGCCTATTACTTTCGTTCAGTCCACTCTAGATTCGTCCATCATGCTTAGCCCAATATTTCGTATCCTGTAAATCATCAAATAATGCACGAAATAATATCGAAATAGGGAAATAAGCGATAAGTGCAGATTTCTCGACTCACGAACCCGATATATGATATTCAAGCGTAAATGGTTCACATTTATAGGTAAACAACTATTTTTAGCTCATAATGGATAGAATATTGATGCCTTAGGATAGACTATTTTAACCGTCATCAACTACCCCCACTAGCCTTCTCTCGTCCACGAGCGAGTATCAAGGCGGAATGTACCTCCAAGAACAATCTCCATCAACTACCACATATTTAATAAAGATTTCCGGCAGAAACATACATCAATCCACAATCCATAAGCTCCCTATTAATCACCACTTATCACGCATCAATGTGTCGTGTGATGAATCAGTCATGATAGTACGTTCGTGAGAAGAATCAAGTTGTATTAACCACACAATCTTAACTTGCTTGCACATACACTCGCTCATCTTGCCTTTAGACTTGGTTAAACAACATGGTACCGATATTGGTTCGGGCGGACTCGGGGAGTGAGCATCGCTCTTAAGACCTCATTTGTTTCTTTTTATGCGAGGGTCGTGCCCTTTTTACACGAGTTTGCTTCCCTCACTGCCTTTATTTAATAATAATAATTTTTTTCTCTTTTTTCATTTTTGTTTTTCATTTTTTTTCTGGCAGATTTCCTCACTTTTTTCTCTCTCACTCACAAGTCCATTTATCCCAGTCACCATTCGTCATCCAAGTTGCTTCCCTTGGCTTACAACAATTTGTTGAAGTATATAAACAGAAAAATAATGATTCCCGGTTAAAACAACTCATCATCTAACCTTAAACAATTCTCACTCAGATTATGTGCTCAAATATTGATTGCAATGATAGAATAATAATTAATAAGTTACTACTTCGCGCAACATAACACATGCTCGTTTTTCCATAGTAAATTGAATATGCTATAGCTCACTTCAATATGCTATTCCTTACTCAAAAACATGCAAATAAGCAAGCTAAAAATAGTGATAAATTTCAAAATTTTTCCTTTTTTCGACTACCCAGCTAAGACGCCTTACCCCCACTTATTATAGACACTTGTCCCAATGACTAATAATAAGAGAAGAAAAAGTACTTAGCTCTGGAAATGTTTCTTTGAGTCAAAATGAATCCCGGGGCGTAATTGTTAGCTCTAGGTCATTCCTCTTCCAAGTTATTACTGCTTTCCAAAACTCTTCCAAAAGCGTGAGTAACATGCGAAGGGCAACAAGAAAATAAAGTGGCGGTAATTGTGCATACAAGAGGAATGCGCAAAAATATTTTAAGCCATTTTATTCCATTATTGGCCTAAGCAAGGCGAAAACTTTTACGAGGGTATCATATGAGAATCATTAAGGAAAAAACCACATATATCTCTAGTAAGGTGACTGAAGATATATGTGATGAAAAAAACCTTGCGAGTATCATGCTACTTTATTAACTCAAAACAAAATAAACAAAAGCAATAAATAAGGGTTTAGAAATAGTTCTGAGTTTATAGTCATCAGCTCGACTATACTAATAGGGCTCCTTCATTCATATTATGGCTCCCCTAACGCAAAAACTTCCAATTCAGGGTTATAATTATGCTCACGGTAATGTTTTGACTGTGGCGTTAAGCGTGAAAGTTTGCCCCTGAGTGATCATTTCTAACCATGCACCTGAATTGTACACTTTTGTGACTACATGTGGTCCATACCATCTAGACTTCAACTTCCCAGGAAAAAGATGAAGATGCGAATTGCACACCAGCACTTTATCTCCTACTTGGAATGTGCGGTCCAGAATCTTCTTATCATGCAGGCGTTTCGTTCTTTCCTTGTAAATCCTTGCATTCTCATACGCTTGAAGTCTAAACTCTTCCAATCTATTCAACTCTAGCATTATTTTTTCTCCGGCTAAATCTTTATTCATGTTTAGAAATCTCGTATCCCACAGTGCTCGGTGCTCGAGTTCTACCGGTAAATGACATGCTTTTCCAAACACTATCATATATGGTGACATCCCAATCGTGGTCCTATAAGTTGTTCTGTACGCCCAAAGAGCGTCATCTAATTTCAAAGACCAATCTTTCCTCGTGGGATTCACAGCCTTCTCTAAGATCCTCTTAATCTCTCTATTCGTGACTTCTACTTGTCCACTTGTTTGGGGGTGATATGCTGCTGCAATCTTATGTCTAACCCCATATCTCATCATCAACTTCGCAAACAACCTATTACAGAAATGACTCCCTCCGTCACTAATTATGGCTCTGGGCACACCAAACCTCGTCAAAATGTTCTTCTTATGAAAACTCAGGACAAACCTAGCATCATTAGTAGGTGAAGCTACCGCTTCCACCCATTTGGAAACATAATCGACTGCTACCAGGATATAATGATTTGATTCTGACGATGTGAATGGTCCCACAAAATCAATTCCCCAAACATCAAATACTTCCACTTCTAAGATACTCTGCGGTGACATCTCATTCCGCTTAGAAATATTACAGTCATTTGGCGGGGAATGCGAGGATCTTGTAAACTCGTAAGTGATTTATGATTTGTCGGCCAATAGAATCCACACTGCTGCAGTACCTTGGCTGCTTTGTCTTATGCGGTCTATAGGGACCTCGGCTTCTCTAGAATGACACATGTGCAAAATACTTGGAATCTCATCATCATGGGCGCATCTCTAAGAATGGCATCAGGGCACAATTTGTATAGGTAGGGATCGTCCCAATGATAATACTTCAGGTATGTGAAGAACTTCTACTTATATGCACTCGTGAATTCTGTTGGTGGGTACTTCCCTGCTAAGTAATTGACAATGTATGCAAACCAAGGGTATACCTTGCCCACTCTTGATGCACGATGTTGGAGTGCGAGATTCTACTCGAGCTACCTGCTTGAGACGGAAAAAGTTGTTCATCGGAGAACTTTCCTTGATCTCGATCGATTGCTCTTCTTCTAGCAAAGTTAACCTCGACGGTGATCGACCACTTGTTCTCGAGTTCCTTTTTATCTTTGATCTTCACATCAAACTCTTGTAAAGTAGAATCCATCTTAATAATCTTGGCTTGAAGTCTTGCTTGGTGGAAGGTACTTCAAAAGCTGCATGGTCGATAAATCTGGTGACTTTCGATCCTATTAGATAAGGTTCAAACTTGTCAAATGCAAAGATGACAACTAAGAGTTCCTTCTCCGTAGTCGTATAATTCCGCTGGGCACTATTAAGGGTACGACTGGAATAATAAATAGGCTTAAATATTTTATCCTCCCTTTGTCCCAGGGCTGCTCCAACTGCCGTGTCGCTAGCATCACACATAAGATCAAAAGGTTTGTTCCAATCTGGGGCTACCAGAATTGGGGCAGTTATGAGCATTCACTTCAATGTGTTGAATTCTTTCTTGCACTCTTCTCCAAATACGAAAGGTACATCCTTTGCAAGCAATTCCGTCAAAGGTCTAGAAACTTTAGAGAAGTCCTTAATAAACCTCTATAAAATCCTCACGTGGCGAAGAAAGGCTCATAGCGTCTTCAAGTTCGTTGGAGGGGTAACTTCTCTATCACCTCTATCTTTACTCTATCAACTTCCATTCCTTTCTTGGAAATTCAATGTCCCAACACTATTCCTTCTGTAACCATAAAATGGCATTTTTCCCAGTTAAGTACAAGGTTGGTCTCTTCACATCTTTTCAACATTTTACTCAAATTGTCCAAGCATTTATCAAAGCTATCTCCAAATACAGAGAAATCATCCATGAAAATCTCATGAAAATCTTCCACCATGTCCATAAATATTGACATCATGCACCTTTCGAATGTTCTTTGGTGCATTCAATATCCCAAAAGGCATGCGATTATGCATAAATGTTCCATATGGACATGTGAAAGTTGTTTTCTCACGGTCCTCGGGGGCAACATGGATCTGATAATAACCAGAATATCCATCAAAGAAACAATAAAATGCATGACCGCTTAATCTTTCCAACATTTGATCAATGAATGGTAAGGGAAAATGATCTTTACGAGTGGCATCATTCAGTTTCCTTAAGTCTATGCAAACTCGATGTCTAGTAATTAATCTCACAGGGATTAGCTCATCAAACTCATTAGGTTGTACATTGAATCCTCCTTTCTTGGGCACCACATGAATCAGGCTTACCCATTCACTGTCTACAATTGGGAAAATGATTCCCATCTCCAACATCTTTATGATCTCTTCCTTAACAACATCCTTCAGTTGTGGCGGAAACCTCCTTTGAGGTTGTGCTACCGCTTTCTTCTCAGGGTCTATAGAGATCTTATGCATGCACACCGATGGGATTATTCCTCCAATATCTACAATCGTCCACCCAAACGCTCCCTTGTGCTGTCTCAGTACTCTTAACAGTTTCTCCTCCTGTAAACATGATAATCATGCTGAAATTATATAGGGGAGAGTATCATCTTGTAAGTACACGTACTTTAGGGGAGAAGGCAAAGGTTTTAACGTTAAGTTCCTAGGTGGCTCTTCTAACAATGATCTTAACAACTTACTAGCCAATTGCAAATCAAAGAACTTGTGCCATAAAGGTCTATGAATGGTTCCTCCTAAATCCACAGAGGATATTGGCTCTATTTCTTGCACTTGACCTTCACCACACCCAGGCCAGGTTTCCTCATAATTTTCTTCATTCTTCAGGAGTAAAGTTTCTGCTACTTCAGGGTTTAGTGCCACTTGCTGATATAATTCCAAAACAAGCTCGTCTATGGCATCTAGCATGTAGCATGTTTCTCTTTCATCTTGAGCATATCTCATTGAGTTCATCACATTGAACACTACCTTGTCCTCATTCACTCTCAGAATCAGCTCACCCTCATGAACATCTATTAATGTTTTACTCGTAGCTAGGAAAGGTCTTCCTAAGATCAATGGAACATCGTGGTTTGCTTCCATGTCTAGTACCACAAAGTCTACAGGGAATACAAACTTATCAACTTTCAGGAAAACATCTTCCACACTCCACAAGGTTGCTTCATAGACCTATCTGCTAATGGAAGGGTTATAGGCGTTTCATTCAAGCGCCTAACTTATGAAATTTGGAAGTGGCATCAGTTGACGTTGGCTCCAAGATCACACAATGCTTTGTTGAGCATACTCATCCAATTGTGCATGGTATGAGGAAGCTCTAGGATCTTTACACTTAGGAGGTATTTTGCATTGCAAAGCGCGAGCATTCCTCGTTAAGGCATATAGTCTTAAGGTCTAACAATTTATTGGTAGAGATAGCTTCTTTCAAGAATTTTGCATACTCTGGCATTTCGGCCAGAACTTCTACCAAAGGTATATTCACTTGCAACTTTTTAAACATCTCTAAAAACTTTTTATAATGCGCATCATAATTATTAAACTTATATTTCCAAGAGGATAGGGTAAAGTAGTAGGATGAATAATTCTGATTCGTGAAGACTTACCTATTATTATTAAGCTCTGCTGCTTATCTGCTGCATTTCGACTCGGTTTACGGAGTATTATCCCAGTTACCCGCCCCTCTTTTTCTTTAGATTCTGCTGTGTTCTGCTGCTGACTGCTGTTGACTGCTTTTTGATTCTTCCTGGATAGTTGGTATAACTGAACCAGGAAGTTCCTTTCTGCTTCTAGTCATAATTGCATTCACGTCCTTCAAATTCTTCTCTGTATTACTTGGCAATCCTCCCGGAGGACGGGCTGACACTTGTTCTGCAATCTGTCCCACTTGGTGCGATAGATTCTGCACTAAGGCTTCTTGATTGGTCAGTCTGGTATCATTCTTCTGACAATATGTGTTGAAGTTTGTATTCAGCTCATTCATGGATTTCATAAGTTGATTGACCGTATCGGTCACAGTTGAGCTCATTTTATCCATGGCTGCTTCCCAACTACCAGACTTATTGAATTGAGGTAGGAATCCACCAGTTTGTCTCGGTCTCTCTCCATCATTTGAATCGCATTGTCGAAAACCCCCAGCACGGTCACTCAGTCTAAAACCAGGGTGGTCATGAGAACCTGGGCGATATCCACCCCTATAAGGATTTCCTTGCCACCCTATATAGTTCCGTCCTCGGTGTTGGTCGTTTGAATCTCTTGAACTTTCTCAACCTTGGCTATGCGATATTGCATGCCATCTATCTTCGTTCATTACCATTAGTGGTATAAGATCTTTTGAGAAGTATCTTCCCCAAATCGCCTTGGCTACTTTGGCGTTTCAACTTGGTGTGTTCCTCATTGACTTGTTAGCGCAATTTGTTCGAGTTTCTCTTGGCTTTTCAGGTGATAGCGAGGCAAAACATCACATTGCTTGTTGCATCAACTCTCATTTGCTCACTTGGCCGCAATCCGTGATAAAAACTATGCATTCGTATGGGCAAAGTGATGTCATGCTGAGGGCATCTCCTATGTGCTTCTTTAAATCTTTCCCATGCTTATTCAAAGGTTTCAGTGGGTCTCTGCTTGAAATTCATAATGTCTTGTCTCATCTGTAGTGACTTCCCAGGTGGGCAGTACTTATTTGTAATTTTCTGCAACAGATCGGTCCAAGTTTGGATCGATCTTGGTGCTAGAGACAATAACCATATTTTTGCTTTGTCCTTCAGAGTGACTGGAAACAATTTCAGCTTGATGTTGTCTCTTGGTACTCCTGCAGGCTTAACCGAGCTGACTATTTCCAGAAAGTTGGTGACGTGTACACTAGGATCTTCGTTACTCCATGAAAAGTAGTGTAGTTATTCACCATTTGTATAACATTTGGTTTAGGGTGAAATACCTCAATTTGCATCTTCAAATTTGAATAATTCTTGGCACAAATTTCTCAATCGTTGGGATTGCATAACTCTGTAGAGTTCTCCTATCTGCTTGTACCACAACTTCTGATCCATTCTGTCCGTTCTGTGCCATAGTATCTTCCAAAGGTGGAATCTCTTCTTCTCTCTCGCTGTGATCTCTTTCATTTAAAACCACGTCGTCTACCAGCCAAACAGATCTTTCTCGAGTTTCCTTTCTCTTTTGTCTAGCAAACTTTTCAATCTCAGGTATGAATCTCTCGAGTCTGGCTGCTGAACTATGCGTAATGTACTATAAGACACAAAAAGAAAATAAAAAGGTTAGTAACTTGCCTCGGTGGTTGTTACACTCACATGGCAGACTCCAAAATACCGACCCTAACTACTGACTTGACTCTGAACTAACAGAAATGATTTTGGCAAAATCGGGACCTGGGGTTTATCGGAGGTAACCCTCGGTAAACCTGTGGTAATTTGCTTCCAGAATTCATAGAACTGACTCTATACTACTCTAGTATAAACAGACTATAAAACAAACTCGATTAAATAGACTCAAATATACATATAGAAAAATCAATCTTAAATAAAAAGTATTCTTGACACGAGTCCCCGGCGCCAAAAATCTTGATCGCGTGCAATGCACTTACTAGCAATAGGACTAGTTCTATCGTAGTAGAGTACTAGCGAGTCAAGGTCGAATCCCATAGAGACTCGTAAGAACGTCTAATTATCAAGATTGAGTTGTCACAATAACGGTGTACAACCAATTAAATATATAGACAGTAGTATTGGTGCCTCAAACTAACAAGAATATGCAAGTTCAACTAAGCAACAAGAGTTTCTAAGGTATTAGTTCAATTATGAGTAAATAGTTATTCCCCCACACATGCAACAGTCCACCCCATTGGTGAATTTATTCATTGTTCAGCTACGGGTACAACTCCTAACCCTATCTACTCCGACAATGGCAGTAGACAATCTATATGCAAGCTACCCTCCTTAATTGGTCCGTAATAGCCCATATGCATAAAGAACTAGAGCTGCCGATATTGAGTGTTACCTCATACCGCAAACCCGCCTACACGGTATGCGACAACGACGACCGTACGTTCTTAGGGTCCATTCTAGATAATGTCTAATTAACACCTCACTTGCGGTCCTTCATGTTAATTTATGATGACATGAAAATACTTGATCGGACTACTAACATGTAAATTAAATCTATCGATCAAGCGTAATTTGTCACCGCTTATCATGTATTAGTAATTTACTAGGTATCGGATCTAGAGATATAGACCGTCCGAGATCTGAAGAAGCGCATAACTACTATCTCATGATTTCTTCACTGTGAATCAAATATATAACACATAGGGTAAAATAAACTAACTACTACATAATTAAACTAAATAAGTAATTAAAACATACTAGTCAAATAGAACAATGATAGATCTACATCTTGGAAAGATAGAAATCATACCCTCAAAGGCGAGCATAGATATCCTTCGGATCTCTCCCT
The DNA here is from genome assembly GCA_026214975.1 of Gentiana macrophylla. Taxonomy (NCBI): domain Eukaryota; kingdom Viridiplantae; phylum Streptophyta; class Magnoliopsida; order Gentianales; family Gentianaceae; genus Gentiana; species Gentiana macrophylla. Next base: position 177,849 of record JAOBSW010000372.1, read on the forward strand.
ACGCGGTGACTCCGTCGTCTCTCCGACCAGAACTCATAAAATAAATAAAATAAAGAGCAAGAACTTTTATTGCATAATTTCCTTGAATAATTTGAGTTTATTTTGTTTACAGTGAAGCCTCTTCTTTATAGCTATCTAAACCGACTTAGAATCATCTAGTTTGACCCTTCATCCAAGAAAGCGTGTTTTGAAGATTACGGACCCTCGGTAAGTCGGCACCCCCCCTCTGGTTACCGAGGGTAATTCCGTCCTTTTTGTTCAGCCGGCTTAAATTGGATGCTTCTAAAATACCCTAAGCCCAATCCTTTCGTTCAGTCCACTCCAGATTCATCCATCATGCTCAGCCCAATATTTTGTATCCGGAAAATCATCAAATAATGCACGAAATAATATCGAAATAGTAACGTAAATGGTTGAAATTTATAGGTCGAAACAACTATTTTTAGCTCATAATGGATAGAATATTGATGCCCCAAGATAGACTATTTTAACCATCATCAATGAATCAGATGACACTACTCTCTTAGCACATATGGATGATTATGCTTTCATGGCTCATATGGATGAAATTGAGAAGGTATACAATTCTGTATCTATTAAAACTCCTACTGAAAGTGATTGTGAGCCTATTGTGGTTCCAATCCAAATTTTTTGAAAATGAAGAACCTTTAGATGCCCTTCTTTATGAACTGTGGATAATACAATCTGGTTATGAGATTGTGAAGGTGAAAGAAGCACTTCAAGAGAAATTCAATGATTGAATCTTTGAATTTAGAATTCTCAAAGGCAAGGAAAAGGATTATGAACAAAATCGGTATAAGTCTCTTTGCACCTCACGGTGTGGCAACTGAATCTGCTTCACAATCTAGTTCCACAACTGCATTCAAATCTGGAAAGCCTTATGGTGATAGAACATGCCTTGGATTTAACACTCAACAATCATCTAAAGATGGATCAAGTAAAATTTCTTTGAGCGTAGTGCCATAATTGGTCATAAGTTTGTGATTGCACAAGATGCAAAACCTCAAAGGTTCTTTGAGGTAGTATAGCTTGCTAAGAATGCTTCAAAGAAGAAAAATGAGAAGTCCATTAGGAATGACACCTAACAAAAAGGTACACCCAAAGGTATAATTAGCTGGACTTTCTGAGACCTGAGATAGCGAGACTCTTTGCAAAGTCTGCTTGACCAAAATAGGGCAAAAACCAGAAATATTCCAAGGATAAGAATGTTAAACCCAAGAATGTTAATCATTCAAGGGATACTTATCTCAGGGGGAAAGTCAGATTGTTCCCTCTTGATGAAGGTGGAATATTCACCTTTACCGCTAGAAACAACGGGTTAATCATAATGCTAAGGCTAGACCTCGGCGGTGGAATCGACATTGGACTTAGCGAGAGGTCTCACGGAGACCTCGGTGAGAGACCATAATCTGAGTTGTTCTAACAGACAACAACCTTATGGTTATGCCAATGCTTTAACAATAGTAATCACTTCAAACATCATTTTGTACCAAAAGGCCAGAAACCATATGTGAATGCTACACAACCAAATGTTAGATTCTATGGAAATGTAGCATACATATATGAACAAAAGTGCAACACGTTTCAAAGGAGTCCTTATTGAAATTTTCCAAGGGTTGTGCTTACTACTGACCACTATGGACCCAAACATGTTTGGGTACTTAAAACACATTAAATTTGTTTTGTAGGGTGTTTGGTACTTTGACAGTGGATGTTCTAGACATATGACTAGAAGCAAGCACCGTTTGATGAATTATGTGGCAAAGGATGGACCAAAAGTCAATTACGGAAACAAAGATACACTAGGGTATACTAGAGAATATGAAACAACTTGGTGAAGAATGGATTGACAATCAAGAATGTTGCATATGTTGAAGGCTTGGGCTACAATCACATTGAGCAGCAGGACAATTTTGTGATATGGGTTACAAAGTAACTTTTGACACAATCTTGCCTTGTCATGAGTGAAATAGGAGAACAAGTTGTACTATTTGGAAGAAGATAACAAACCATGTATATGGTAGACAGGACCACTACTGTTCTGAAACTTGTCTTATTGTGTATACAAAGTCAGAACTGAATTGGTTGTGGCACAAGAAGTTGAATCATCTAAACTTTAAAGATATCAATCAGTTGGTGAAGAAAAAGTTGGTGATTGGTTTACCTGAAATCACATACAAGAAAGATGGAATTTGTGATGCACATGTCGGAAAGGTAAACAAACTAAATCAAGTTTTAAGTCAAAGACTAAACAATCAACCAAGAGAGTGTTGGGGCCGATGCATATGGATCTTTTGGACCGAAATACCAACAAGCATAGCAGGAAAGAAGTACACTCATGTAGTTGGGTATGATTATTCAAGATACACTTGGGTAATTTTCATTAACATGAAAAGTGAAACACTTTAAAAGATGTACGAACTTTTGAAGAGATTACAAAATGAGAAGAGTTTCCACGAGTAGTGAAAATCGAGATCGAGACAAAAGAACCTTGAGTTCTAAACAAAGTCATAAGAGAATATTGAGAGCAAAATCATGTCTTTGCATCAATTAGCAATTCTTTGGAACACCTCGTGAGAATAGGGTTCTTTGAGAGAAGAAACCGGACTTTAAAAAAGCAGGAGGACTATGATCTATGAAGCATTGTTACCTAAAAGATATTGGGTGAAGCAATCAATACGACATGCTATACCTTTGAATAGAACCTCGGTGAACAAAAAGCTTATGAAGGCACCTTATGAAATTTGGAATGGAAGAAAGTCAAGCAGATCCTACTTCCATCCATTTGGGAGTAAGTGTTTTAACTTAAATCATAAGGAGCCACCATGAATACTTTCCAACCAAAATCGGATGAGGATAATTTTGAGATATTCTTGATTAGCAAGGCTTTTAGGGTCTTTGAACAAAGGAGACTAAAACATGAAGAATCAATACATATTGTTTTATATGAAGCTAAGTTCAACTGGAATGGAGGATGAAGAAGTTTTAGAACTCTTTGTGAATCTTGAAATCAATGATCGAGAATATGTTGATGTTCTAAAGAAAATAAGAGAATTAAAGTCTCGATTACGGAATTAAAGCCCCTGCTTTGGTAACACTTCTTGATACAACAAGCGTCTGACTCAAGGATATCTTGATCCCCCTCTTGAACCAACAAAAGACCTACTTGAAGATAGGTTCCTATAAATCAAGCTAATCAAGATTTACAATGGTTGAAAGATCACCTGCTTTGAACAAGTGATTGGTGATGTCTGACAATGTGTAAGGACAAGAAGAAATTAGAAGCCATGTTTACATGCTTTCTATCTCAAATGGAACCTAAAGTTGTTGAAGAAGCAATTTACGATCTGATTGGATAATTGCTATGCAAGAAGAACGAGAATGAGTTTTAAAGAACTAAGGTATGGACACTAGTGGAGAGGCTGATCATGCCAATATAATTGTTACAAAATGGGTATCTGAGAAACAAACTAGATGAATGCTGGTACCATTGTTAGAAACAAGGCTAGACTAGTGGCAAAGGATATTCACAAGTAGAGCGAATAGACTTTGATGAGACATATGCCCCATTTGCAAGATTGGAATCTATAAGACTATTTTTAGCATATCTTGCACATAAGAACTTCAAGGTATACGGATGTATGTCAAGAGTGAATTTCTAAATGGCATTACGGAAGAAGAGGTTTATGGTCGACAACCTCATTGTTTTAAAGCTAAAGATCAAGAAGATAAAGCGTATATACTCAACAAAGCACTTTAGAATCAAACACCAAGAGCTTGGTATGAGACTCTATCTCAATTCTTGGTGAACAATGGTTTTACCAAAGAACCATTGACAAGACTCTTTTAGAATCAATGAAGGAAGCGACATCCTGCAGTGTGAGATTATGTGGATGACATAAAATTTGGTTACGAAAATGAATTGTTATGTGAAAAGTTTGCCAATCTCATGAAAGAAAATTTCAAATGAGTATGATGAGAGAAATTAACTACTTCTTGGGATTTCAAGTTAAACAAATGCAAGATGGAATCTGCATTAATCAAACAAAATACACCGAGGAGCACTGAAGAAGTTTGGTATGGAAAATAGCACCAAAGTATCAACTCCTGTGGGTACAAGCATCAGATTGGATGAAGATAAAGAAGGCAAATATGTTGATCAGACTCTATCTGAGGAAGGATGATAGGAAGTCATTGTACTGACGATATGAGACTGATATATCATTTGCAGTAGGTGTTTGTGCAAGATTTCAATCTAAACCTAAGGAAAGTCACTTAGCTACTGTAAAAAGGATTCTCAAGTATCTCAAAGAGACTTTAGGAGTAGGGATATGGTACTCAAAAGATGGTTGTTTCAAAGTTATATCCTACTCAGATTCTTATTATGCTGGGTGTAAGATTGATAGAAAAAACACCACAGGAACTTGTCAGTTGATGTGAAATAGACTTGTTTCCTGGTTTAGCAAGAAGCAGAATTCTATATCAACTTCCACTGCTGAAGTTGAATACATTGCTGCTGGAAGCTACTGAGCACAAGTATTATGGTTAAGACAACAATTAAGGGATTATGGGATTGAAGAAAGAGAAATTTCCATAATGTGTGATAATACAAGTGCAATAGCAATTACAAAAAATCCAGTCTTGCACTCAAGGACCAAACACATTGATGTAAGATATCATTTTATAAGAGATCATGTTGAAAAGAAAGATGTGGTGGTTCTCTATATTCTTACTGAAGATCAACTTTCTTATATCTTTACAAAGCCTTTGGATAGTGAAAGGTTTGCTAAGTTAAGAAGCCCGAACTTGGCGTCATCAAGGTTGACTTACGGTGATAGGTCAGCAGTACTATAATTCACCAAGGGGACTAGTCTTTGCCCTGCTGGGTGCGCTCACTTGGTAGATTAGTCATTGGTATCAACAATTCCTAAGTGCTCCTATAGTTTGGACAATGGAGCAAATGAAGTTGCCAAGGGGATTGGTCTTTGCCCTGTTCGGTGAGCTCACTTGGCAGATCAGTCATGGGTATCAAACTTCATCTTGTAATATCAGTTGGATAAAATTGTATTGTATAAAGATCAGCTGTGCATTTTATGGATCATCAATTCTTTGAATCTGTGATTCTCTTGAAGAAGAAGCGACATACAATACTCACTCTACTAAAGATGAAATCTACTGAAGATGTCCACAGGATGATACGCTGTTGATAAAGTCAGAGTTTAATGAAAGTCAACAGCCGAGTAAATGGATATTAATCTTATCTTTATTACAGTTGTTACTAGTACATAACCGTTAATTACACTAGTATGATCAGTTAGTGAGACACGTGGCAGTATCACATTTAGAGACTGAGATCATGCACATTGTACACTACGTGCACAGTGTCCTACCTACTACAATCTCTGCCTTTATATACAACAGACTGTATATGCAAGAACTCACATTATCCTCTGCAAAATTCTTACAAGTGTGAAAGCTTAAAGAATAAATTTTTTTTATCTTCTTCAATCTATCAAAATTTCACACAACAATGGCGGCTGAAGATGTTCATCTTGGAACCAGTCAAAGTGTTAGAGAATATGTCACTGATACAAATAAAATAGCCTTAGAAATCAATTTGGGAAGAAGAATCAGAAGATATGAAGGACTGGAAAACATTTTTAATCTCAGATTGGAAGAGATTACATACAAGAATTTCTATGATTTCTAGAGAAATATGGTGATTAGAGATGCTACTGAGGCATTTATGTCACGGATTTTATTAACAAAACAAACAAGTAATAAATTTATAATCCGATATACCTCAAGTGCAAGGATCGTAGTAAAGAGGTTGATACCGGGTCGATCTTACGGGGAACCTGGCGGTTGCTAACCTTAGTTTTGTTTAACTAACTAACCTATGTCACGGGAAACTACTCTAAGCGGTGGATGAAACTAAACAAAACTGAAAATAAACTGAACTAAAACATAAAACTGGACAGAAGATATGATCTAAAGCCAGGGAAGATACGGGTTGCGAACTATTAAACTTAAACTAAACCTAATATGCAATAAAGGAAATTGATTAACTAAACAATTCAAATTCTAAGGATTTAATCAAATTATAACGAGCAAGCGAGCAATTGATCCACCTATCCTATCAACATTCAATTCCAATTCAGTTGTTTAGTGATCTACAACCAAGTCGTGATTCATCTCATCTAAAGTACAAACCCTAATTTCTTAGATAGTTCGTCTATTAATCTCTATCTTTCGATCTAAGATTAACGCTTCTTCTAACCAAAGATGTAAACTTTAACGTTTTTAATCTAGCAACCTAACCTATTAACTCTCGTTATATAGATCAAATTACTATTCTTTTATCACGGTGATCTAATGTTTAGATGATTTTCATCAAACAAAACAATCAACAAGCAATGATCTTTCGATGTAGAATTGCATAAATAACAATAAGCATGATAAAAGAAACAACTTGTATTAGAAACTCACAAAATAATCAAGCAGGCTGAATTGTCGAGTTGGGCGGCTTCTAGCAGCTCGTTCAAGGCTTTTAGCCTCTAAGCATCCTCTTGAAAGCTTGGAATTGTTGAATAGAAGAACATAAAACTAACTAATTTAATCTAAGATTTAAGTGCATAAAACTGAAGGAAAAATTTGTAAAAATGCAGCCTGAGCCGCCCCTAGGGTTTAGGGTTCGAATATATGTCATCTGTGGAGAGAATACGCTGCCTAATATAGAATTCGAAGTCGGTTCAGCAAAGTCGGCTACCGGACGCCCGTCTGGAACCTTGAACGCCCGTCCACTCTTCAATAAAACTTTGAATCGGGCCGAGTCATGACCAGACGCTCGTCCACCCAGCGTCCACTCTGGCGTCCAAACTCTCTGAATCAACCTTGTCATCCTGGATGCTCGTTCACTTCATCAGACGCCCGTCTGCTAGACGGAGATGCTGGACGCCAGTTTGATATGATCGAATTTGATTTCTTTGATCTTTATCTCTTTTCTTCTCGTTAATTCCTTCATTATCTCTTTTATCATCGATTAGCTCGAACTTAATCACCTTTTGAGCATCTTTTGAGCCTCGAACATGTATCTATAACACATAAAAACATCGCAAAATGTAATAATGCTCAAATAATCATAAAATCACAATTAAAACACGAAATTCAACCTATTTTGCGATTAACTTATAGAAAACGTTATTTACTCAATAAATCCATTAAACACTCGTTTCTTATGCAAATTAATACAAATACGGGGAAAAATACCATAGAATATAGCGTTATAAATCGTATAAATTCACCATAACAACTCCCCACACTTAAGCTTTTGCTCGTCGAGCAAAACAAAACGAAAATTAGGGCTCGAGACAAAGCAGACATCTAAACAAATATAGCATACATTCAATAACTTAGAGGTTCACGGTGTGTGGGGTGCAAAACCATAGAAAACTTCCACTAAATCGAACTTGAGAAACTCAAAGCAAAACTAGCTAATACCCCTCGTAGACTCGCGATAAATGACACTCATAAGATGCACCCTACAAGCGTGGCATATCCGAAAAGGATGATAGAGCATATCTAGGGCCTTTTGAAATACTCGAGAGGATAATCCCTTGACATATCTATCGGTTTCTCTCTGGGGATAAGATGAGCGATAACTTAGTCTTATATTCATTCAATTCATACCAATTCTTTATTCAAGTTGATTTAACCTTTTTCACATTTAAACACACATCGAGAATGAGCTCTTGCCTGTCATAGCATAATAGGATATTCGTGATATACCTACCTTACTCAATCATAAGGCGACTTTTCACGGTATGTCGTGAGCTTTTAGTCATCATAGCGGTATAGGACATTAAGTGGTATACCCTATCGCACTCAAATCATCGACTAGCTTCCGACACACCCAATTAATTCACTTTAATTCAACTTTTTTATTTGACATTAAGTTACGTGTTACTAATCACATTCAAACCTTCAGATATTCACAGTATATCATACGTCGGATCTAAATACAAACTATCATAAGTCTCAAGATATATACGTAGCACTAAGTACATGACTTATAAGATAATGAAAAATCACTTGTCGAAAAGGGGTATAACCTTATAAATTAGCTCATCATTCACTATGGCTCGTGAAAAATCGATCTCAGGTGAAACAACTAACTTATCAAACATATGATATATAGCTTAAATGACTATAAAAATAACGAACATTGAATCGAATTGCCTATTCGGGATAGAACAAAAACAAAAGTGTCCTATACAAATGTGTAGAAACATTAGATGAAAATCATCATAGCGGGATCCATTATTAGAAAATTTTAGCTCATTTTGCATAGAAACATTACGAATTAAGCAAATGTGTAGATACATATCGAACATTCCCTCCCCCAGCACTTAAAAATCAACATGTCCTCGTGTTGTGCGAAACGAAAGAAAAAAGGAAAAGACTTAGGTGATTTAAATCAAAACTCAAGATAAATGCAATCAGGGCGAGCCTACATAGTGACACTTAGAGCAGCGTAATCGACAATGTAGCTCGACAAAACCGGTAAAATGATACCTTGCGACTTGACAAACACGGAAACATCTCGGGAAAGCGGGAAGTATACGAGAATGAAAGAGATAATAAAAACAAAGAATACCAATAGATAAAACATGCAATACATCCAAAAGTATAAACAAAATAGAAAGCGAAAATCACGAGTGCCTTACGACACATGATCCATCGGTAATAAGAAATAGTAGCAATATCAAAAGTACAACGAACCATATAAGTAAAAGTAGCAAAAATATACAATGAAAGTATCGGAGGCAAATCAAATCGAAAAAATAGACAACAAATAAAATCATGGCGGCCCCGGGCGGAGTATCATCGGCCGGAGGATCGGAAGAGGTCGGATAAGTGCGCGATCCTATCTACGAGTCGAGTTGCTCCTCATCGGAAGGCGGCTCGGACTTCGTGAAGGACATCTGCGATGGCCTGCTCGATCTCGAAGAAAAATGGTAATCAATGGCGCTCGGGTGAAGATCCTGTCATCCGCCTTGGTGCCGGCCTTCACTCATACACTTGAATTGTCAAAATGTTGTTTTGAGGCGTCGGATGTCCTCGGCCGATCCGCAAACCGTTGGCCATACTTAGCGCATCGGACGGCGATAAAGCGGGGAAGTGTAGATGCTCGGGCGGTCTTGAGGAAGAACCAGGCTCTGCGGTGCCACGACTGGCCCGACCCGAAGGCTTACCCTTCTCTCTCTGTATAGGCCTCAGATTCTTGGTTTGTGATCGGCTCCATACTCGAGCACACGGCATCGATACACAAAGCGTGGATAAGGTGAGGGCGATCAAGCTCAGCGTGTAAACGCCGATTGATAGACATCTCGTCATACAAAGCTTGTCCCACATCCACATTCAAGCCAAGCGTCAATGCATACAACATGCACAGGTCACCAATATGAAAATGTGTCAAGTTGTTCTTAGGCAACAACCGACTCGAATAAATCGACCGCTGGACCTTCCAGGTCCTCCGTCAGTCGTGGTAACCAACTCCTTCCGGTCTCCTCCCGGCCTTAACGTCCAGGCCACATCCGGGTAAACCCTTAACCTTAACTCCTCCAAGGGATCCTGCCCCAAACTCTGTCTATGCACAATCTCCTCCTTATAATCTCGACCCTCAAAAGCTGCCAACCCATACCTCGCATTGATCACCTCCGGTGTAAACGGAACTTGGACCCCTCGAACCACAACTACCTTCGTTTCCAAGTCGGTTTCTGAACAATTGGCATAAAATTCCCGAACCAAGGAACTATTGACCGGGGTAGTTGGAATCGTCATCAAGGCTTCCCATTTCCGATCCCTTAAAAGCTTGACAAACCCGGGATCAACCTTTGCCTCCAAAGTGGCCCTCTCAATCAACATCGTTCTAGAGAAATAATGATGTTTATACGTATCGTGAGCCCACAGGGTTCACGAATCTCTGAGCAAAGGCATAGGAGAGTGCGGTTTTGGCTTTCTTCCTAGGTTGAGTAGCCCTAGGTTCAGCCGGTTCATCCTCCGAGGTGCTTCAACAACCTCCTCAACACTAGATGAGGCTCCTCCTTCTGAGCTCTAGGCATCCTCACCAAAGGAATATCGTCATCCGTCTCAGAGTCTGAGGTTGGTTCATCTGTCAAAGTAGCCCGAGCTTGGGTGGCTCTATGAGGTTGCTCTCGGATACTAATACCTCGGGTAGGATCAACTAAGGTAGGGTCAATCTCTTTGCGCTTCTTCCCGGCCTCCCGGGCCACATCCTTACCATGCCTCTTCACAACTCCCTTCTTATGAACCATATTCAAAGCCTAAACTAAATCAAACAATCGATTCGCACAAAAGTTACCCGTTTAACATCCAAAGCGGGATTTCAAAATAACCAAACCACAACCACAACCATAATCATCACCAAACAACCCATTCACCACCCATCACAACACCACATCACCAAAAGCGAGCAAAAGAAACACAAAACCAGAAACAAAAAATGAATTAAGGTAGTATCGACAGCGGCGCCAAAAACTTGTCACGGATTTTATTAACAAAACAAACAAGTAATAAATTTATAATCCGATATACCTCAAGTGCAAGGATCGTAGTAAAGAGGTTGATACCGGGTCGATCTTACGAGAAGCTGGCGGTTGCTAATCTAGTTTTGTTTAACTAACTAACCTATGTCACGAGGAAACTACTCTAGCGGTGGATGAAACTAAACAAAGCGAAAATAAAGCGAACTAAAGCGTAAAAGCGGAATGAATATATGATCTAAAGCCAGGAAGATACGGGTTGCGAACTATTAAACTTAAACTAAACCTAATATGCAATAAAGGAAATTGATTAACTAAACAATTCAAATTCTAAGGGATTTAATCGAATTATAACGAGCAAGCGAGCAATTGATCCACCTATCCTATCAACATTCAATTCCATTTCAGTTGCCGTGATCTCTAAACAAGTCGTGATTCATCTCATCTAAAGTACAAACCCTAATTTCTTAGATAGTTCGTCTATTAATCTCTATCTTTCGATCTAAGATTAGCGCTTCTTCTAACCAAAGATGTAAACTTTGCGTTTTTAATCTAGCAACCTAACCTATTAACTCTCGTTATATAGATCAAATTACTATTCTTTTATCACGGTGATCTAATGTTTAGATGATTTTCATCAAACAAAACAATCAACAAACAACGATCTTTCGATGTAGAATTGCATAAATAACAATAAGCATGATAAAAAAACAACTTGTATTAGAAACTCACAAAATAATCAAGCAGGCAGGCTGAATTGTCGAGTTGGGCGGCTTCTAGCAGCTCGTTCAAGGCTTTTAGCCTCTAAGCATCCTCTTGAAAGCTTGGAATTGTTGAATAGAAGAACATAAAACTAACTAATTTAATCTAAGATTTAAGTGCATAAAAGCGAAGGAAAAATATGTAAAAGCATGGCTGAGCCGCCCCTAGGGTTTAGGGTTGAATATATGTCATCTGTGGAGAAATCATTTGCCTTATATAGAATTGAAGTCGGTTCGGCAAAGTCGGCTACGGACGCCCGTCTGGAACCTTGAGCGCCCGTCCACTCTTCAATAAAACTTTGAATCGGGCGAGTCATGACCGGGCCTTTCGTCCACCAGCGTCCACTACGGCATCAAACTCTACGAATCAACCTTGTCATCTGGGCGCTCGTTCACTTCATCGAGGCGCCCGTCATTTCAGATGCGAGAGATCTTTGGGCCTTGATTTGATATGATCGAATTTGATTTCTTTGATCTTTATCTCTTTTCTTCTCGTTAATTCCTTCATTATCTCTTTTATCATCGATTAGCTCGAACTTAATCACCTTTTGAGCATCTTTTGAGTCTCGAACATGTATCTATAACACATAAAAACATCGCAAAATGTAATAATGCTCAAATAATCATAAAATCACAATTAAAACACGAAATTCAACACGAAATCCATTAAACACTCGTTTCTTATGCAAATTAATACAAATACGGGGGAAAATACCATAGAATATAGCGTTATAAATCGTATAAATTCACCCATAACAATTTACAACAACTGTAAATTGTTAGGAGATTGAAGTTTCATCGGACCTGTTGAGAGAGGTCTTTGGATTTGGTCCAGGGAATAATGGTCCTACAAATCCAGAATCTATAGGTTACCAAGGTTAGCTTTTTGTTGAATCTATTAGGACAAACCCGAATGCACCAGTTGCCTTTAAGATCAATGTAAAGAATATTTCTTTAGAGTATAACCTGCTGAGCAAGTGCATTGCATAGAATCTTTTGGGGTATGTTGGAAACCTTGATACATTGTCAGGATCAAAAATAGACCTGATGATTATCATTTCAAAGAGTATGAATTTTGATTGAAATTTGGTTTCTATGTGCAATATATGATGAAAATAATGTCGATGAAAAAGAAACCATAAAAAAGAGGTTGAAAGAGAAAAACCTGGTGGATATATGGGTTGAGTTTCTTCATCAAGACAAAACCTTTAGGATTAATGATTGAGTCTCTTTGAATCATTTGGAAGATCTTGATGTTGCTCTGTCAACCATCAATAAGGCGAGATATAATCCACGAGATTAACACTCTATCTAGGCTTAGATGATGATGATGAGATACAAGAAGTGGAAAGTGATGGTTAGCAGGAACAAATAACAAAAGATAAAAATGATAATCGACTTGCTGCACCAATGAAGATAGTGGAGAAGAGAATGGCTGCTGATACAAGAAAGATAACAGAGATGTTAAAGACAAAGAAGGAAAAACAATCAGTAGACACTACCAAGTCTCTTTGAGGATCAACTATTTGTTATGCCCTCAGAGCATCTTGAGTACATTAAGAAGAATCTTTGTAGACATCTTAAGGAAAAGAGAGAAGCATCAAAGAAAGAAAGGTTTCTAGCAAAAGCGGTTGGAAGAATTTCTTTTTGGGTCCCCCAGAAAGACCTTCCAAAAGAAGAAAACAAGTTTTAAAGAAGAAGGGACATGGCAAAGGGAAAGAATGAGAGTTTTAGAGGGAAAAGAGAAGTAGAAGCGAAGAAGATGCTAAACAAGAAGTTGTAAAGCATACTATGGAAGCTCTTGAGGTTGTGAAAGACCTTCTTGAGACTTCAACAACTCGAGGGAAGGGAAAGGCAGTTGAGATCCTGTTAAGGAACATATAATTAGGGGAAGACTATGTACAACAAATAGAGGTAGTAGACACAAACTTACTCTTTGGAGAAACTCTTGATCTCTTTGTATCAATTTGAAGAAACAACGACTCATCTTGTTAAGGCGTTTGGTAGTCTACAAGTTGAGAAACCTACCATGCCATATGAAAGAAATACCAAGAAGTCAAAGAAGATCGTAACATCAAAAGATTACAAAAGTATTTTGCTTGGATGTTTGTTTTCTACAAACAAGAAACCATGGTGAGAACCCATATGCAGTTTTGAAGAATGGGCTTTTACAAGTCTTGGAGTGAATAATCCATTAAATTAATTGATACATGACTCCTTCAAATGTATTATTGGAGATCATAGAAGATGGGAAGCAAAGGAAACATCTTGGTTAAGGGTCCCAAATTTACAATCAAACATCTAACATCTCTTTGAGCATCTTTGGACAAGAGCCTCTTGAAAAGAAGATGAGCCACTCTTTGAAATAGATAAGTCATTGAGGTCGTGATGATAATATAGACCAGAAGCATTTCTTTGCATTTCTTGAAGTTTTGGAGGAGCAAATTACAGACAACAACACTTCTTGAAGTTACAATTTTGAAGAATGCTCTTGAAATTATAGTGTTTGAAGCGGTGAGACCATTTCTAAGGAATCGCCCAATATCAAGATAGCATTGACAGATGAAACTTTAGCATCAATTTCTTTGAAGTACTAAGAGAGATATTTGAAGTTGGTGGCATTTGAGAGCAAAACATGGATATTTTCCAAGTGTTGAAGACATGGTGGTTCGATTATCTTTGAGGTCAAACAACAACTAAACAAAGGATGGCTTTGGAGATCCAAAGTCTTGAGGATCGAGGCAGTATTAGGAAAAAGGTTGGATATTTTTTGGGTTTGGAGGAATCCCTGTGTGTATACAGCTTGGAGGCTCACGAGGTAATAGCCATGATGGTAAAAATAGGCAGAAGGCTGGCGATGAACAATCGAGGAGCAACTTCTTGATTATAATTTCAGTGATGAGGAATTTCAATTACCTCCAGAAGAAGAAGAGCCTCAACAAGAAGAACAAGAACATGTTATTGAGCAAGTACCTATTTTGGATGTGGAAGGTCCTAAGCCCTATGTATGGGACAGAACAAGAGCAATTGTGGTGAGGGTACCAAGGGCTGATGACAATGCTGAAGGATCTGTTGAGAACTTTCTTTGGTGGTATAGCTAGTATGATTCTTTGCAATACCAATACACATTTTGGAAGAGTTAAGAGTTGTTAGAGATGATATCACACAGACTAAGAACTCAATTGACAAGAAGTGAGCAAAGTTTTGAAAATTTGGTAAATCTAGTGGAAAATAGAGGAAGAACTCTTTGAGATAGTTGCATCCAATGTTACTTATTCTGATTCTGATTAATGACATGCTTAGAGAAGTTGCTTTTTTCAGGAAAGATGTTGCAAAGAAAGATAAATTGATGGTTGAGCATATTGCATCTTTGCACAAGAAAATTGATAAGTTGGCTGAGACACCAAACCCTGCTGCGCTTGATCCAAAAGTTACTAAGAGAATAAACCTGCTAGAGCAAACAATGGAAGGCCAGATTACTTCAGTTGATACCGGAACAAAAATAATAGAAGGACAACTGAATAATTTGTTAACACACAGGAGAGTGTTATTGGCCTGCTGAACCGTTTTATTGATGATGTCAATAAGGGGAAAGAATTTTAGACAGCAAAAACAAAAGAGTCAGCAAGGATCTACAACAAAAAGAGGTTTGAGGCCGATATCAATGAATTTATGCTTTTGCACTTTGAGTGATCTGAGTTGTGAGATGACTCTTTGAAGGAGTTCAAGAAGCTATACTATGCAAGAAAGAGACCTTATCATGATATGACTTTTAGGGAGGTCTAAACTCCTTCCATGGATTTAAAGTGCAGGAAAGAAGGATTAAATCTATAAGATCTACAACAAGAGAAGGTCATAGTGGAAGAGGAGGGAAGACAAAGCTGCTTTGAGCAAAGATTGGGAAAGCTGGACAACAAATACTCCTTGGATTAATTCAAGCATACATATGAGACAAGGATTCAATCTTCAAAGCTTAAGGTTAAGCTCTACCTGAAGCTTGGAAATGGTGGAAATTTGGTACATACCTGGATTGATTTCTCCACTTTGGAAAATCAATGGATGCTAGATATGGTCAAGAAAATCAGGGAGTATCAAGAAATGAGAGCACAAGACAAGGATATATACTAGACCAGTACACTCTCATTGACACTTTTTATCGATTCTAGTTGTAATAATTTCGAACAAATTTGAACACAAATAATATATTAATGAAATTTGTTATGTTTTTCTTGTGGTTTTATCTTTTTCCTTTGCTATAAGGAGGGTATTGGCATCATCACTAAAAAGGGGGAAATTGTAAGACATATTTTAGTTTTAATGATGAGTGCCAGACTAGCTGTTGTAGAGCAAAGGAAAAAAGATGTCTAGGTCAAACAAGCACTGTAAAGAGGTTAGCCGACTTGATCAGCATACCTATGTAGGTCAGTAGAGTGTCTAGGACCTGCTGATGGTGGAAGGATGAGGGTTCAAACTCAGTAATGAAGACTAAAGGATCGAACTTAGTATTAAAAGTCAAGGATATGGGATCATAATTTAGGGAAGTGCAGTGATGACCTAAAGCGATCACATATACCTTAATAATAGAAGGTCTAAGTTCCATAGAAAGTAAAGTGTTGATTAGAACTTGGTTATAATTGAAATGATGTATTATAACTTCATAATAAAAAGTTAGATGAGAAGCGATCGGTGATGTGTTTATAAAACATAGCGAGACTAAAAGTCGGTGACCATACAAGTACCAATGAGACTTACACAGCAGTGTCTCTTGAATGCAAAAATCGAATTAATTCATGTTTTTACGGAAGATTAAATGGATAAGGATAAATTACAAGCATTGGATTAATTAGTGAATCAATGGAAAGATAAAGGGGATGTTGTAAGAATTTTAGAGCCATATCTCTGGAATTAAATCATTGGTTGTATTTGGGTATCGAGAAGGACACTAACATTGTCGATGAGGTACAACATAAGGAATTTGAGAATATTACGAAAATCCTATAGCAGATTTGTATTTGAAATGCTAATTCAAATCACAAGATCTACACTATGAATAGAGGACTCTGATTGATTGCATTAACAAGTATACATACAAATCAACTAAGTTTTTAAGCAAGAAATTGATCAAAGTGCAAACTTACCTGCTTTATTATCGTAAGCTTTAATTTCTTGACCAAGGATTTTCTTCAAGTGTTTACGCAATCAGGTTACATCCGGTATACACGATTGAAGACTACGAGTCTTGATCTTTTCATCTGGTCAAAAGTTTCTTTGAAAAAGTGAATCACTTTCTTATTCAACCCCTTCTTTTCAAGAAGAACTTGAAAACAGTGAAGCATACGAAGTGTCAAGGATTGTGTTGTTTTGTGGTGGGGCTGGTGAAGAGGCAATGCTACCCTTCAAGGACCGGTGGAATACTCGGGGGGCGGCAATCACATGCTGTTTTAGTGTTCGATTTGTGAAGCCATAGTCATTCGTCAGGACAAACAATTTAAGGATTTTTGTAATAGCTACATCAAAAGTATGTAGTGAATTTCCTCCAACATCATAGGAGAAGAGTGGATGTTCGATAAAACTAGTTTTAAATTTATTTTATCGGAACACCCCAAGTATAAGGTTAAGTAGTATAGGGTGTTACCCGAGTCGTCTAAGGAATCGTATAATTGCGGATTACAGTATAGTCGTTATAAATAATGTCACGAAAATTCAAATTAAACTAAGGTATATATTAACTATAATATAAAAGCGATGAATAATGACTAAAATAAAGCGAAAGAGAAAAAATCCGGCGATGGGCGGCCGTTCCTTTGAAGGTGGGCGGGCGTCGATATCGTTCTCGAAAGAAATATCGAGAAAAACAACGGTAAAAACTAGAATATTTAAAATAACTAAGCGTAGCAATAAAAGTTGATAACGAGCGATTTGATTTATCAAAGAATTAAAAGAAACGATGAAACGACGAGAATCAACCACACAACAATCACACAACCATTTTATGATCAGAATTCGATTTTATTGGTATGATCAATCTCAAAATCGATTAAATTCCTTTAACTCAATTTCTAGGATTTTGTTTTCTTTTCCAAGCAAAACAATTTGACATACATCACAAGATCATCAATTTGTTCCCAAATCACACAACCCAATTAACAACAAATGATTCCTCAAGATATTATTAATTGTATCGATCGAAAAGGTTCTATTGTTGAATTATATTTCCATACAAATTAAAATCAACATGCGGTTTCATTGATATTCCTATCTAACAAAACACTTAACAATCAATCCAAATACCAATCGATAAATAAAATACAATATTCGATTTCATAAATAAAGATAACCTAACAATTCGTGGTTGTGGTGATGTTGATGTGGTATCCTCTAGCTATTCTACCGCTATATGCTTAGCCTTGCATCCTTGTGATGATCCAAGACGCGGTTGAAGGAAAGAAACTCATAATTTTGGAGGGTTTTTGTGCGGCTGCTCTCCTGTGTGCGGCTGCTGTGAATTCTCCTTCTTTAGGGTCGGGATATCGCATGTATTTATAGAAAACTGAGGTGGCTAGGGTTAAGTCGGCACCCGGACGCCCGTCCACCCTCTTAGACGCCCGTCCAATCTTCACAAATTTCATCGAGTCGGGCGAGTCTTCTTGGGCGTCCGTCCTTCATTATTTTAGACTCTCGTCCATGAAATCCTCACAACTCGAATCAAATTTCCTCTCACGGGCGCTCGTCCGAGATTTAAACAAACCGTCCACCCTGGGCGCTTGAGTCTAAAGATTCAAGCGTTAAATCGGCTTGAATGAGCAACAAGCGCCGTCCAACATTGCAAGCGTCCGTTGAGCCACGATTAAACACTTCAAATCATCTTTTTCGATCGCATTTACCACGCAAGTCATTGAAAGCACACCAAAGTGTAACACAACTCAAACCAACATAAAATCATCATTTTAAGCACGTAATTGGTACGTTTTACACTCTTTATAACTTTAAAACCATTTCTTCAATTTATTCATTTAATCGTAATTTTCTATAAAATTACTAAAACACGAGGATTATTGTTATGAAATATTGCAATATAAATCATAAAATTCACGAAGCAGTGGTGCCATGATTACACCACGGAACCACTATAAAACTTGACTACTTTACTTTACTACATTTACATTCTACAATTTACTTTTATCTGCATACTTATCACATCAATCTACTAAACTAGCAAGCTGAATCACACTACTTACACTCTTTGAGTATCAAGGCTTAATCTAATATATTCCATTGCAACAAATTCAATAAGCTTCAATAGTCCAAAGCTTTGAAGGTCGTGAGACTATTGAACCTACTACGAGTTTGTCAACTCCAAAAAGTTTTAAGTGTTAAGTTTATTCACCCCCTATAAACTTAAGCAAATCCTTATCAAGGGACCAACACAGGGTGTACCAATAGAAGAGATCAAGATAGAGGAGAACTAGATCGGTAGTATCATATTTATGCTTTTATCTTTATCTTTGATTCTAGTTGTAATATCTTTTGAACATGTTTGAACATCAATGATATATGAATGAAATTTGTTCTTTTTTTAGTGTTTTTACCTTTTTGCTTTGTTGTAAGGAGGTATTGACATCATTACTAAAAGGGAAATTGTTGAACATATTTTAGTTTTAATGATGAGTGCGAGTAGTTGTTATTGAGCAAAGACAAAATGATGCCTAGAATGAATGTATAGGTTTATTAGAGTTTGATCTTTGTATAGGTTTGATCAAACAAGCCTTTGTAAAGAGGTGGTGACTTGATCGGTGAGACCTACCTAGATAAGTAGAGTGTCTAGGTGAGTAGACTATCTAGGACTGCTTTGGTGGTTGAAGGTGAGGTTCAAACTTCGATAATGAAGGCTAAGGAATCAAACTTAGTATTAAAAGTCAAAGATATGGGATCGAGAATTTAGGTAAGTCTGTGATGGCCTAAAGCGATCACATATACCTAATAATAGAATGTCTAAGTTCCCAAAATGTAAAGTGTTGATTGGAGCTTAGTTATACTAAAAATGATATACTCTAACTTCATAATAAAAAGTTAGATGATAAGCGATCGGTGAGGTGTTTATAAGACCACAGTGAGGCTAAAAGTCGGTGACCATATATGGACATCAATGAGACTATACAGCGGTATCTCTTTGAATGTAAAAGTCGAATTAATCAAATTTTACGGAAGATTAAATGGATACGGATGAATTGCAAGCATTGGATTAATCAATCAATCAATGGCTAGGATGAAAGGGATGTTCTAAGGATTTGAGCCAAATAAAAGGAATTCAATCATTGGTTGTGGTATTATCGAGGAGTACATGACCTTTATCGATATAGTACATCAGAAGGAATTTCAGGGAATATTCAGACAATCTTGTAACGATTGTTTTTGAAATTCAAATTCAAATCACTGAATTTGCACCTATGAATAGAGGACCAGGTCTTCTCTATCGGTTTTGATGTAGACCAATGTCACATCACCTTTCTCCACATTATCTCGTATCAAGTGATGTCAATGTGCTTTGCCTTGGAATGTTGTACTGGATTTTCTAATATTTAAATAGCACTTGTATTGTATACCATTTTCTTCAATTCCAAAGCCTTTGAATTGTTGTCTTATCCATAAGAATTGTGCTTCCTGCAGCTATAGTCTGCTTCTGCTGTAGATGTTGCAATGGATGTTTGTTTCTTGCTAAACCAAGATACTAGTACATTTCTCGACATTGGGACAGGTGCATAGTCTGCATCAATGTATCCAACTAATTTGAAATCACCTTCTTTTGGATATCGATTGATATCTTGGACACACTCTAATAACAAATGATATGTCTAGTCTGCTCGCAATTAGGTATAGTAATGAACCTATCAGACCTCTATATTTGGTTTGATCCACATTTTTTCCATTGATGTCCTCATCCAAGTTTAGATTTGTCGTCAACCTTCTCTGAGGTTGAGCCACTACACTCTTTTAGGATCTATAGAGATCTTACTCATTCAAGCAGAGAGGATAATTCCTCAATATTAGCTATAGTTCACTCAAAGGCTCATTTATGCTCCCTTAGTACTCTTAACAATTTCTCCTCCTCTAAAGGTTATAATGATGCTAAAATTATAAGAGGGTTTTATCTTGTAAAAAGCATTACATCGGATGATATGGGAAATGTTTAAGCGTTAAATTATTGGGTGGTTCATCCAACATTGATTTGATAACCTACCGGTGAGCTGCAAATCGATGAACTTGTGCCACAAAGGTCTATGAATTGGTCTCTTATATCCACGAGAAGATCTGAGTTACGCTTCTTGCAAGCAACCACCATTTGCATCCCGGCCATGTTTTCAAGAGCAAGGTCGCTTCTACTTACAGGTCGAGTGCTACCTTCTATTGTCATTTTGAACAAGTTCATCAATGTCATCCTACATATTGCATGCTCATTTATCATTGTTTTCATATCCATCATCAACAAGACATTGAAGACCACACTATCTTAATTAACTCTGGAATCAACTCACCTTTATGGACATCTATAAAGGTCTACTAATCTCACAGGAAGGTCTTTCTAAGTTAGTGGTACATCACGATTAGCATCCATGTCCCACACCACAAAGTGCATAAAAACACAAACTCATCAACTTTCACTAATCGTCCTCTACCACCCCACATGGTTGCTTCATAGACCTATCATCCAATTGAAGGGTTATTGATGTCTCATTAACTTCCTTTATTCTAACTTATGAAAATTGGACATGGCATCAAATTGATGCTCGCCTAATATCACATGTCGTTGTTCATGTACACTCCTCCAATGGTACATCGTGTGAGGAAGCTCCCAGATCTTTACACTTGTGGGAGGTATGAGTTACCAAAGCGCGAGAATTCCCCATTCAAACAAATAGTCAAAAGGTCTACTAACATCCTCTTAGTAAGCGCTTCCTTCAAAAATTTTGAGTCCTCGGCCTTGTTTGGTTTGGGTGGGGTTGGATCCACAAATAAAATTCTATTATTTTATTCATTCCACTATCTTATTTATTATTATTTTATTAATTCAATTATTTTATTATAAATTCTCTAATCAACCATTCAACATCAACAAATAAAATAATATTAATCAATTCACTTTATTCACCCACTATACTATTTAACCATTACTTTTTCAATATAATATTTCATTAAAATTTCTCTCACCAATCATTTCTTCAACTACACAAATTTCAACATAACATTTCAGCGTTATAATCATTATTTCACTATATTTTATTTTACTTTCTCTTTCTTGAATCCATTCAACCCCAATCCAACCCGAAACCAAGCAGGCTAGCATCAGAGAAAGAGCTTTTGCTAAGGAATATTAACTTACGACTTCTTAAACATCTCTTTAAACTTTTTATACTTGAGCATCATCATGATTTGGTTTAGATTTATGAGGGAAAGAGGTAAAGATGCAAAATTTATAATTCTGATTCTAGAAGATTTACATCTTTGCTTCTTTGCTCTCCTACTAAATCTGCTTGGATCTGCAAATGCTCGAATAGCCGGATTGATGTCTTGCCTAATCGAGTCCCTTGTTCTCTAGGATTCTGCTATGTTTTGGTAATCGCGGCTCTCTGGCTCTTCTCTAATGACCGGTCCAGGCAGTTCTTTTCCGCTTCTTGTCATAATCAAATTCACATCCTTTGGATTCTTCTAAGTGTTACCGGGAAGTCCTCCAGCAGGACGATATGATACTTTTTCTACAATATATCCCATTTGGTGCGACAAATTCTACACTAAATTTTCCTGGTTGGTCGGTATTGCATTATTTTTCTTGCAATATTGCGTAAAGTTTGCACTATGCTCGCTCATGGACTCCGTAAGTTGGTTGATAGTCTCTCAGTCATAGTTGAGATCATCTTGTCCATATCCTCTTCCCAACCACTATTTTTATGGCATGAAACCTCCCGATTGCCCGCTCTATCACCGCCATTTCGAACACTATATTTGAAACCTTCATGATCGTGAGAACACAGGCGATATCCTCCCCATAAGGATTTCCTTGCATTTCTAGGTAGTTCCGTCCTCGGTGTTGGATGTCTCAATCACTTGAATTTTATCTACTTTGGCGTCGATCATTCATGCCATCCATCTTCTCATGGAATATGATTGAGGTCAAGTTAAATTATTAATTCGATGCCTACTAACACACTAGCAAGAGAACTAGGTTCAATCGTAGTATAGCTAGGCAGTCGAAGTCGATCCACAGAGACTCGGCACAAACAAAACAACTCTTGTAAATAAAATAATGAAAGGCGGTCTACAACCAACTAAGCATTTGTAAATAAAATAATGACAACCCACAGACACGAGAATACCACAAAGACAACGAAGACTACTAAACATGGATAATCTGTGGATATTATCTAAACAAATAGTATTGATTACGCTAGTAGATTATAACTCCCCGTGTGAATTAGGATGATGGCGAGATAAAACAAGCGTTAAAGATTAATTATTATGACTACGGGAGTCATCCACTAAGGTAGATTTAGCTCCGATTAGGCCATCTAAATCATCGTGCCTCCATTACGTGACTTAAGCTTTTTAATGCCTCCATCTCATATAACCCGACACAATTACAAAACTAGGGATGCGGTATAAACCGTAACCTCATCTAAGCAACATTCCTCGGGTAAGGCGTTCTTCTTAGATGCCGATTCAATCTATATCCTAAGTAACAATCACTTTTTAGGTTTCATGTTAAATTATGATGACAAATAATTAAGTTTATCAGGTTTAATTACTCGTTTTAATTCCAAATCAGAGAATCTGACGTAGTCGAAGCCGATCATAATATTGCCATACTCATCACCACGCTCGGTCAACCGAATGACAGCACTCGGGCGACCGAATGACATGCATGTCTCGGTCGACCGAACACAGTACAAGAAAAACTACTCCATAATAAAATATATCAGATCTCCGAATGAAGATTGCATAATTGAATAGTCATACCCTCGAAGATGAGAGTGACTCCCACTCTTTAATGCGCTCCCCAACCGGAGACTCCGATGAATCCACAATGTACGAACATATAGAAAAGAAAACTAAAACTTAAAAACTCAAATTGTCTTGTGTTGTAATGGTGTGTCTTCTCAATTTGGGCTGCTTTGCTTATATAGAGGATTACTGCCGACATAGGATGGATCTAGAAGATATGCCGCAGCGTTTTAGAGTCTGGATAGCCGGGTAGCCGAACCCGCGTACCTCGGTCGACCGAATGAAGGGGCTCGATCGGCCGAGCCTCTCTCGGCTGCGTGTTTAACGCGTTTTCTTGTTAACTTGTTCCCCCACTTGCACTCTTATCTTGTCGATTTGTCTCTTAATTAATGCTCGATTTTCTTCCTTATTATCTTGAGATCCTTTGCTTTGAATGACATTAATCCTCTCGATTTATCACAATCTGCAAAATCGGTATTTATCGCACAAATAAATTGGTCTTTAATAACAAAAGCATTTAAATACCAAAAATCATATTAATAATCACTTAACATTAAATAATAAATATTAACAAGTGATTTAATATGAAATATATATAATTAACTCCGATTTAAGGTTAGAATTGATGACATAAATATGTATATTTTAACCGTCATAAAAATACCCCACTTAAACTTTGCCGTCCCGAACAAAGCATCAATAAGTCATTTCCCAAGACAACATTTTCCTTGGTCAACTCATACTTACACAAGAAACTTGAGTCAACTCATGCAGTCATGCTCATAAGATAAACATTATGCACTACTCGCTATGAATCGAAGTGATTGTGTGCGTGCATAAGTTTTATATAAATTTAGCAAGATTAGAGTTTATCTGATTTCATATCGAAATTCACCAACATCGACATTCATACTTCTTATGCCTCATAATGGTTTGACACTAGAGCAATAAGCAGGCGTATCTAAAGGGATTTTGGACTTGGAGGTGAGCCACTACTCAAAGCCTCTAATAAATTTAAATTTTTAATTTTGCATATTTTTAGAATGCTACTAATCTCAAGGAAGAAAACTTTCATAGAGTATCCCCTATCTTAGATTAAACATAGCATCGAATATTACCACAAGCGGGGCAACTTTGGTAACTTACTACAAGCCCATTGTTTTATTATCAAACACAGTCGTCTCACGCTTATTACTCCGCTTTTGTTGGCTAGAAGATCGAGAATACATCGATTCGACAAATACGACACTAGGTAAGCATAACCAATTATCTACGCAATGTACACATACTTCTTTCAATTATTATAGCATGCGGTACTAAGCGATTCACATGTTGTGTAGTTGAACAATGCTAACTACTTGCAAGTCTTGGCATGAATATCCTTAAGTTTACTAACAATATATCGCAAAAGTATAATATGACCACGTACCCATAACTTGGTTCCTTTCTATCAATTCTAAGTATAAGAACTTCACAAGTTTAAAGTGCGAGTTAAACAACTTGGTATTTATCCATGAAAATTTTTAAATTTGGCCCAATATTGTCTCAATATTCCGTTTTCAACATATAGCTAGGTCACTTGCACTTTGGCCAAACATGACATTGTCCTCATTGACAAAAATAAAGGAGAGTTCAAAAGAAAGACTTAGCTGGAAAGCGGCTCCCAAATAAAGGAACAATATCGGAGTAAACATCGACACGCCAGTGGAGAAGCGGAGACACACCCTGTATAAGCAAACAAGCTCCACGAAATCGTCAAATACCATGTCTATGGAAGTTATAAAATAATGTGGCGATAATTAGATATAGATATCTAAAAGCGATTGAAGCCACTTTACTTTATCTTTGCCATGGACAAGACCACAAGGATGTAAACTTAAATAAAAACTCACATAGCGGCTATCATGGAAAAAACCTCGTTTATTCGAACTTAGACTCGGAACATGGCGAGATGAAAAAAACCGTGATGAGCGCATGCTACTTTATTAAAAATAAAGCGGAAAGATAGTTATAATAAATAGTTCTAAATTTATAGTATTGGCTCGACTCAATTCAAGATGGTTTATTCATAAGCAGGGTCATCGAGATACAAAACCTCCTCCTCGATTGCAGCGGAAGCCGCAGTAATGCTTCACCACGATGTCCATTGACCACAAATGCGGACTCGTCTTTGAAATTGAATAGCTCAACGCTCAGAAGGAAAGACTTGTTGTACTCGAAATGGGCGTGCCATCTTGATTTTAACTTACCGGGAATAATCTTAGCGTGAATTGTACAAGAGAACTAGATCACCCTCTTGAAAGGTCTTTTCGAATCTTTTTGTCATGGAATTTCTTCGTGCGCTCCTTGAAAATCTTGGCATTCTCATTATGCCTCTAAGCAGAAACTCCTCAGGCGAGTTAATTCTAACATCCTCTTCTCACCGGCCAATGTCTCGTCAAAATTCAACATCCTTGTTGCCCACATGGCCCGTGCTCAAGTTCCACAGGAAGGTGACATCTTTTCCAAAATTAATCCTATCGGTGACATTCAATCGAGGTTTTATATGGAGTCCTATAAGCCCATAAAGCATCGTCTAAGCGTAACGACCAATCCTTCCTAGTTGTAGTGACAATTTTCTCGAGGATCACGCTTTATCTCTCGATTGGTGACTTCTACTTGTCCCACTAGTGCAGGGGGTGATATCACGGTTGCTGGCTTATGTCGAACCCCATACTTAATCATCGACCTTTCAAAGGTTTATTACAAAAATGACTACCATTGTAAACATAATAATTGCCCTGGCGTCCCAAATCTTGTAAAAATATTCTTTTCAAGAATCTAACTACAACCTTAGCATCGTTAGTAGGGAAGCAATGGC
Source organism: Gentiana macrophylla (assembly GCA_026214975.1). Taxonomy (NCBI): domain Eukaryota; kingdom Viridiplantae; phylum Streptophyta; class Magnoliopsida; order Gentianales; family Gentianaceae; genus Gentiana; species Gentiana macrophylla. The sequence goes on from JAOBSW010000372.1 coordinate 204,050, forward strand.
CTCAACCCATTTGGACACATAATCAGCGACAACTAAGATGTATCGGTTAGATAGTGATGAAGTGAAGGTCAGCGAAATCTATTCCCCAAACATCAAGAGTTCTACTTCTAAGATGCTCTTTAGTGGCATCTCATTCCTCCGTGAAATATTTCTGTCATTTGACAAGCATGACATGCTCGTGCATATTGGTGTGCATCCTTAAACAATGTCGGCCAATAAAAACCGTATTGGAGGACCTTGGCGTAGTTTTATCTCCCCGTAGTGCCCTCCAACTTCATAAGAATGACAATGCTTGAGGATATCATTATACTCTTCCTCGGGCACACACTGCGAAAAACATTATCGGATCTAGCTTAAGCGAGATAAGGCTCATCCCGATAATAGTGTCTAAGATCTTTAAAGATTTTTCCTTTCTTGGGCCAGTGAGATTGGTGGTAGGTACTTTGCGGATAGATAATTAACAAACAAACTAAACCATGGTTGTTTCTTTTCCTTCACAACCTACATTAGCGAAGAAACATAACACGATCATCATGTCCCGATGGTGGTGATGGAGAAAAGTTGTTCATTAGGAAATGATTATCCTATCTCGAGTAATTCCTCACCATCCTCACAATTGTAAGTGTGACTGGATGATGGCTACCACATTCTCACTTCCTTTCTTTATCTCGGATCTACGTCAAATTCTTGCAGCATTAGAATCCATCCCAACAATCTAGGCTTTGAATCTTGCTTTGCTAGGAGATACTTAAGAGCCACACGGTCGATCCACCTGGTGACTTTAGATCCCACCAAGTAAGATCTAAACTTGTCAAAGCAAAGATAACGACCAAAAGCTCTTTCTCCGTTGTAGCGTAATTTCTTTGGGCAGCATTCAAAGTTTGACTCGCATAATAAATAGAGTGCGAAGATCTTATCTTTTCTTTGACCCAAAGTGGCGCCAAGCAGCGGCATCACTTGCATCACACATCGATTCAAGCGGAAGATCCCAATCGGTGCGACATGAGCAGGTGCGATGTCGATCTACTTTTTATCTCGTTGAAAGCTTTTATGCACTCGTTTAGAGAACACAAATGGCACATCCTTGGCCAACAATTCGGTAAGAGGTCAGAGATTAGGAAAAGTCCTTAATAAACCTCACGATAAAATCGGCGTGGCCTAAAAAACCTCATAAAGTTTTAAGATTGGTAGGTGGGGTAATTTCTCGATCACCTCAACTTTGGCTCTATCCACCTCTATTCCGTTCTTTGATATGGTGTGGCTTTAATACTATACCTTCCGTAACCATCAAATGACATTTCTCGATTAAGCACAAGATTCGTCTCCTCGCATCTCTTCCAACACTCGTGCGGATGTGTGAGACATGAATCAAAATCGTCTCAAATACGGAGAAATCATCCATAAAGATTTCCAGAAATATTCCACCATATCCATAAACAATGACATCATACATCGTTGAAATGTTGCGGGGCGTTACACAATCAAATGGCATTCGATTATCGCCAAATGTCTATATGGGCATGTAAATGTTGTTTTCTCACGATCTTGGGCGAGATGTGGATTTGATAGTATCCGAATACCGTCAAAGAAAACAATAGAAAGCATGCCCGCTCGATCTCTCGAGCATTTGATCAATGAAGGAAGAGGAAAGTGGTCATACGAGTCGCATTGTTTAGTTTCTAAAGTCTATGCATGCTCGATGACCGGTGATTAGCCTCGCATGAATTAGCTCATTCAACTCATTGGCTTGCACCGTCAATCCTCCGCTTCTTAGGAACTACGTGGATAGGGCTTACCCGTTCGCTATCGACAATTGGAAATATAATTCCATTTCTAGCATTTTTATAACCTCATCACTAACCACTTCCTTTAATTGTGGGGTTAGATGCCTCGAGGTTGTGCAGCAGCTTTCTTCTCGGGGTCACGGAGATTTTGTGCATACATACGCTAGGACTAATGCCCTTAAAGTCAGCTATGGTCCATCAAATGCTCATGAGTACTCTCTCAAAACTCTCATTAGTTTCTCTTCTTGTAGGTCCGTCAGGAAGAAGATATAATTAGTAGCAAAGTCTCATCTTGAAAAATACATACTTCAAATTTGCGAGGAAGAGGTTTTAGGAGTCAAATTTGTGGGAGGTTCTTCCAAAGATGTTTTCAAATTTT
>JAOBSW010001193.1:0-75543 GCA_026214975.1 Gentiana macrophylla
TGTGTGTTCTCGGTGAACCGCCTTAAAGCTCAAAGCGAGATCACGTTTTCGATTCGTAGTGTCTACGAGATTGAATGATGGTAAAAGAACAACAAATCTTGGATAAAAGCGGTTCGCTTATAGGTTGGGTGGTCAATTGAGCTTCGCTCGAACGACTTAACCCTCCTAGTGTGATGTATGCACGGGGTCCGGCAAGACTAAGCTACACCGGAGAAGCGGAGGGGTGATTCCTTCCTATCTCAATGCGGCTCTCTTGACCCGACTTCGTCCGGTCATCACATATGTTCCAACGAATAGGGACGGGTAGGCTTGCCTACGTCACCGACACCATTCGAATCCTTGATTTTATGTGCTTTTATGTTAACATCAAAAAGGCGTGGTTAGTTAACCCACCACCACTTCCAAAATATTGAGTGGGAGCGGGGAGGCGACAGTAACCCCACGGCCTCTACTATAGATGCAAGTAAGTGAGAGAAGGGTGGCGCCTCGCGGCGCTTTGATTTCGTCCCCTACGGATGGTGTTCACCCTATCAACATTCATGGCTTGGTCTCCGAAAGGATAGGATTTACGGGTACTCGTCGGGTCACATGACCTATCCTACGACGGCACACTCGGGCGTACCTAAGAGATCGATATAGTAGGTCACACTCATCAAGGGTATTTTTGATAAATACCTAGGCTAAAAAAGGAAGGTAGTCAATAAATAAAGGGATGTTCGATTCTCGTGGGATGTCGATTCTCACAAGTTATTCATTGATTTAACCGTTGATCTCTTTGACCTACCTGGGGCATTGAGATGCAAGGTTAAAACCTTGGAATGGTAGAGTAGACTTATTTTTAGTTTACAATTCCTAAAATTTAATATAGTAGTGTTAAACTTGAATTAATTTATGTCATTTTATTTCTGACATTACATCCCTTACTAAATTGCTTAAATTTTATAATTGACTAGTATTGACTTCGTTAAAAGTGGAAAGTAACTAGGGCGTTGAACTAGTTAATCGATAATGCAATTATTTTTCGGAAGAGATATTTTCTCTACGCCTTTTAAAACCCAGTGACATATAGTTATGTCACTAGTGTCATTCGTGTCAAGCGGAAGACAAACTTAGTTTGATCAAAGGTGATTTCGGACTTTTGAAAATTCTTCTAGTGAATTTTCGGTGTGCGATATTACACACGTAACCGTTCTAATTGAAAAATCGGAAAATCATGAACTGTTGCTAGTTAGACGATATTTGGAATCGATGAACTAGTGGGAGTTTTATGATTTGTTGTTTTTCTGGAAACATTAGAACTGTGTAAGTGTTTACACGAGATTTTCAAATTAAAAAATTGGAAAATCATAAAATAAAGCATTGCTGGTTAGACGGTATTTGGAACCGATAAACTAGTGGGAGCTTTAATGTTATGATTTGTTGTTTTTCTGGTATATTAGAAAATCCGAGAAGTCCTGACAAGTAACACTCGAAATAGACATCCCACGGTTCAAGAGTAGTGTCTACTCACACGACGGCGCTAGTTCAAAAGCTGTTTCCATTTACGGAAAGTCAAGAATGGGAGAGTGTGTCTAAAAGTGTTAGTCATCTAAAATCGAGTTGATTTTAAGGTGAACGAAAATTAATTAAGCGAAAATCATAGGATTAGGGCGGTGATTTTGGATCACCAACCTATGAATCCTTGACGATTTTCTCGAACTAAGTTCTTAGGAAGAACGAGATAGTTGTGCATTAACGATTAATAGACTAGACAACGGGCAGTAATTTTAGCAAAATAGTGGGAGTGATATGAGGAAACGAATCTCGGATTCAATCCTTGGATATCGCAGAAGATTTATTCTTCTGTTTTCAAAATTCGTTTGAACGAATGGATTCACCTTCTATTCGATAATTTGTTTGTCTTATGGAAAGTAAATATACCATTTGTAGTACGAATCCAAGACTCGGACTTTTGTTTGATAAAGTCAAAAACCACTAAGAACTGCTGAAATATGTATACATAACACATCTTAAGAACTATTAAAAGCAATTGGTTTCTATATTTAGATAAACGCTTCTTCATATTCCATAATTAGTATATAGTCCCTAAAAGACAAGACCTGAACACTGGCTCAGGGTGATTCCTTTCTCCCAGTCTGGTTATATTGTCTTAAAGGTTCAATGACTAATTTTCCTTTCAATCGGGAAAGGATAATGGTTATAAAGAAGTAACATAGCTTGTTCATGACGACCTTGGGGTTTGATGAAAGATACAAGCTAGCGAGGGGCTTATAAGTAGTGACTTCTAGTCGACAACTACTCAAACACTCCGGTAAGTTTATCCAAAATATTCAAAGGTGTCTCTGATTTTGTCGGAGATGGAGTATTCTATACTCAAAAATGGGCCGTCACATAGTCTTAGGGACTGATGCTCGGTCTGCCTCATAGTGAAATGCTTTCACTAAGGAAGAAACCACTGAATTGCCTTTACATAGTTGTAGATGTGCCACAATACACTGCTTAACTCAATAAAGATATTGGAAGTGAAATAACGGTTTACATTGAAGTGTAGAACCGAGAAGTCTACCTAGAATGTGCTTTGGAATTAACGGATAATGAGTGGATTCGGTTCACCAAAATTCCGTCAAAATAAGCATTTAGCACATGATGCTTGATGGTTTGACTGAATTTCAGCGTACACGCGTTCGGTCGATGACCAATCGTTATATATCTTGTAGCATTGAGAAAAAGGTTCGTTATCGATTCTTGACATCGGGAAGGGACGGTTATCTTTGTTGCATCCTTTCTGATAGAGTCTATGAACAACAAACCTTGAACCTTGGAGTACGGTTACTCAAGGTAGTTACTTACTGATTAGATCAAACCACATCCAACTTTGGTTGTTGGTGATGACACTAAATACTACTAAACTAGATCAGAATTTCGATCCATCCAGTAAGTATTGGGAGTATGGTTTATCCATTACCCATTACAGTTTCTGCGGACTTTGTAGTCTGAGGATCGATTGATGACCTATGGCTCTTTTTGTGAGCGTGTATAGGATTACGATAATAGAGGTTGGTTTAATAGCCATAACCCACAGTGAATGGAGTTCGAGACTCCAGTGTACATACTCTTGTAGAACCACTGAGCGTCTCGGGCCCAAAGTGGGAGTAATTGGACCTACATGGAAGAGAGTAGAATGAATACGAAAGTTTATCTTTTGAGCAAAGCTTGAGTGGTCTAGGGTAATTCCCTAAGAAGTAGAGAGTTAATCGGACGTTGGACTCTCTTACCACTTAGTATTGCATGATTTCGTTCAAAAGCGAAAATAGGGGTGATTTCCTGAGATTTTCTTGCCAAACAAACGGAATCTGGATTCATTCGAATGTATGGTATTGCCTTATGAACTTATGCGGGATGATTTGTCAAGGCTTATGTCCTTTGTGGATAAAAGCAAACCTCTTGGTCATTGGAAGTCATATATTTCTATAATATATGGATTTGACGAGAATATTGATAAGTCTTTTGAAGTCCGGATATCTATTTTTTAGTACAGTAGTGAATATATACATATATATTAGTGTTTGTGAAGGATAACACTTTGCACCAGTTGGAATCCACATGGGTGTGTTATCCGAAGTCGAATCGACAATGCCACAATTCTCTCAGAATGAGAGATTTGGACAACATTCTCTGAGTTTGACTCGGTCGAATTCATTAGAATCGATCCTTGGTTTCCCATCCATCTTATTGGTTAAGATGATGCATGCGTGTATGCAACATTCAACGAGGAAGTTCTACCCTATGCCTCGGGAATGACTCTCAAATCTTCGGATAAAGAGAAATGGGATGGATTCTCTTTGTAACAAGAGATGGTCAGGTTGTTGAACGTCAATTTTGATCGAATCTTACATTCGGCAGTTAACAAAGCAAGTTTAGCATGTCCTTTAGTATCTTGAGAGAACGAGGAATAATATGCGGGCATATTCAATTGTGAACTTGGATATGTGAGAATACACCGGTTCGACTTTGTGTCGATTAAGGATATGATTGTTAAGTCGATCTCGGTCTAAGTGTTTACTCTTGTGTTGAAGCTATTGCCTGGAAGAATCCAGCCACGCCAACTCGACTTTAACTAGTTGGGTGATTAGCGGCTTTTGTAGTAGCTGAGAGGCGATATAGCTTAAGGATTTCCTTTTCATATCACGGGAGTGATTCTAGATTTGGAAAGCCGATACCACATCATTGTGCAAGCGATGAAGGGTAGCTTATAAGGATTTCGAAATCACTTGAGTTCAAGAGCATATTGGGAAAGTACCACATGATTAGATGGACCGCGACGTTTCGATTCTACGGATCGCCTCGAGCCGACAACCTGGTGATCATTAAGACCCATGACATTCAGATATAGGTGCTCCCGAGTCACCGACCTATCCTACGACGGCATACTCGGAGTGTACTTTGGAATCGAAATGGTTATGATAAGTTTTGTGGGTACTAAAATACGGGATGAGTATCCATTGCTTTAGAGCAAGTGGGAGATGTAGTTTGCTGTAGTTTTAAATAATAGGGTGTGCTCTAAAACAATTAATCACATGCTTTCGTGCAAGTGGGAGATTGTTAGGTGTAATGCCCGAAAGACAATTTTGTAATTGTTTTATTTAATAAATGAAATGATGTTATTATTCATATTTATTATTCTCATATTCACCGATGTGACAATAGTATTTACTCTGAGAAAACCCTAAGTATATCGTTTATGTAATCACTTAACTCAGTGTATGGTATATACACGGGAGGATTGAGTTAGTGAAGATGTACTTAAAATACAATTAGCCCGTAGTGAAGTTAATCGAGAGTATCGGGTCTCTCCTTTAACGTGCTATTAATGCGCCTGAACACAATAGGTGTGATTGTCTTATCCGGACTTTCGGTTAAGAGAACCTAATGGGGCATTTATATATGATAGATATATCATATGAAATTTGGACCGATTTGATCTCGAGTTCTCGATATAATTCCGTAATTGAGAAGTCGTATCGAATCAATAGATGATCATATTTATGGATATATCTTAATCCTGAGGTGATCACGATCCAAGCCGCTTGAATCGCATTATGAGGTTTGACTTGACGGTTAAGGATTACACCAGTGCCGTGGTGCGAATTACCCCATCTTGGCATTGTACTGGATTGAGTGAGTAGTCTGTGTTATCACAGATACGGAATCCATTCCTTCCATTTATGGAAGTAGATAGACAGTTCCCTTATTTGTTAGCCCTAAGAAAATGATCGATCCCGGGAGTTCACATTTGACTAATTAGCTACTAGTCAGTTATGTGCACTAATTGATCACTAGGGGGTTAATGGTAAATAAGGATAAGAGGTTCTAGAAAGGGTTAACGGTAACTTCCCGATTTAGAATGAACAGTCTATGGAGGATTAATCCATATGTAATGATTATATCAATGGACGCTTATTATTATTCTCGTGAGAGATAAATATAATCTTATAATCGGAGGAGTGCGTCTCGGGATTATGGTGGCATATTCCGTGATTGATTTATCGAATATAATTATTCTATAATTATTTATTTGATTTATCGAGTCAGTGATTATTAGTCCATGGTCCCCGACGTGCCTCCTAATATAGCATAGCTATTCTCGGACGTCGAATCCTAATAATATTAATTTAGTTCTTGTTGGACTTTATTAAAACGATATGTGAATTAATTGTTTAGTGGACTATTAAATTAGTTGGGCTAAATAATTAAATATATGGAAAAGACATTTTTCATAATCTTGGCCCAAAAGTGTGTCATGGTCGAAATTTGTGACTAGGTCACAAGGATTAAAATTTTCGGCCCCCATGCATATTTTAGTCAACAAGAAATTAGTTTTCTTGTGATTAATAAGACATGTGCATAAAATATTTATTGGATAAATATTTATGGTAAATAATAAAGATAAATATTATTCTAGATTTGTTCTAGGATATTATGGAATTATCTTTTATTAAAGGATTTATTTTGTTTGATAAATAAAAATCCTTGGAGGCTAAGTTTTACTCTCCTATATAAAGAGAGTTCTCCCAAGCCTCAACACACACATAGAATTCGACTTCTCCCTATAGTAGAGAGAAGAAAAATATTTTCGGCCAAGGGTGAGTAGAGGAGAAATCTTGGAGATTTTTCCGGTAGCATATCGGAAGGGTTCGAGTCGAGAATTCCTTCCACCGGGAATTGCTTGGATCACACGATCGAAGAGGCGTGGTGCTCTTCACATCTTCACATTCATCCTTTGCGGTTCTTCAACTTGAATTTAGAGATTCAAGAGGTATGATCTACATCCCCTTGTAGAATAGATCTAGTTGTTTTATTACGCATATTATATAGATCTAGATCCATAAATCGCTTCCGTTGCGGACAATATTACTTACAATCTTTGCACCCGGGGATTGGGTGTGGCTGCACTTTCATAAAGATAGGTTTCCCAAACACTGGAAATCTATGTTACATCCTCGTGTTGATGGTCCTTTTGAGGTGATAGAGCGCGTCAACGACAATGCCTATAAGGTTGCTATTCGACCTGAATGGGGCGTCTCTGTCACCATCAACGTATCTGATTTGATGCCTTTTGACAACCCCTACGATTTGAGGAAAGATCATTCACAACCTGGCGGGAATGATGTGATCCATGATGACATTCCTGACCCATTAGCGACTATGCAGCCCATGGATTATCTGGTAGTTCGAGATGGGCCAATAACAAGGCTCCAAAGGAAGAGATTCAGTGATGCTATGAACAACTTGGTGATAGAGACTTATTCAGAGTTCAGAGAGCCCGTGGAGAAGACTGAAGCGCCAATAGTGACCCTCCTTAATGCTGTTGGGCCTAGTTAGAGCTTTATTGCGTGGTTTGGCTTCAATTGGGCCAAAAGCCCAAGTTCTAGATGCCAAGAAGCTGATGGACGAAATTGTTAAGTGTGGGACTTATTTTACTTTGATTATGCAGCTTTTGTTTGATTATTATCTAATAAAGGTCATTTGGGCCTAAGTAGGCTAGGTAAGCCCATTTACTTAACATAGGGCGTATTTTCTTGGTGGAAAATTCTCTCACATTTCTTTTTTCCTTTCTAGTTTTTTTGGTTGTAAGCATATATAAGGCAAACACTAGCTTTTCTTTAGGATAGACATTGAATAGACAAAAATCATATTATTGAGTTTTACTCATCCAAGTCGTGAGGCTTGAACATCATTTGCGAGTGAGAATTTTCTTCATCGTAGAAAGTTTAACCCTTCAATAATTTACTAGCACTATGAGCGATTGTTGGGCGTTATCTCCCTACGATTTAGTTGGAATTGCTAGGTCTAGGATCCTTTGATCGTCATTGTTCCTCCTAGTTACTTCCTGGGCGAAACATCGGACTTGATTCCATCCAGGATAACATCAATAAGGTTAAAAATTATCTTTGAAGTAATGATGTGATATATCGACCACAATGATAAATAAGGCACGGCGGTGCAAACAGCAGGCGAATCGGACCCCGAATGGCCTTGTACAAGGAATCAAAAATCACACCGTTAGGTACTCTATGGGTACAAAAAAAGTATGAAGAAAAAGGTTTGTAATTTTCTTTGAAGTAACAATGTGATATCTACCAGAAAGTTAAATAAGACACGTCGGTGCAAACATCATGCAAAACGGACACACGAATGACCTTGTACAAGGAATCAAAAATCACACCCTTAAGTAATCATTGGGTATAAAAAAAGTATGAAAAAGGATTGTAATTATCTTTGAAGTAACGATGTGATATCGACTAACGATAAATAAGGCCTTATTTGGCGCTAAACGGCATGCAAAATGGACACCCAAATGGCCTTGTACAAGGAATCAAAAATCACACCGTTAAGTAGTCGGTGGGTACAAAAAGTACGAAAAAAGGTTTGTAACTTTCTTTGAAAATCGATGTGATATCGACGAACGATAAACAAGGAATGCCAGAACAAACGGCAAGCGAAACGGAGACCAGAATGGCCTTGTACAAGGAATCAAAAATCTCACTGTTAAGTAATCTATGTGTATGAAAAAAAACGATGAAAAAAAACGTTTGTAATTTTCTTTGAAGTACTGATGTGATATCGACCAGAAAGTTAAATAAGACAAATCGGCGTAAATGGCATGCGAAACGGAAACCAGAATGGCCTTGTACAAGGAATAAAAAATCACACCGTTAAGTACTATATGGGTACAAAAAAAAGTATGAAAAAATGTTTGTAATTTTCGTTGAAGTACTGATATGATACCGACAAGAATGATAAATAAGGGACGGCCGTGCAAACAGCAGGCGAATGGCCTTTTACAAGGAATCAAAAATCACACCGTTAAGTAATCTTTGGGTACAAAAAAAGTACGAAAAAATTGATTGTAATTTTCTTTGAAGTACAGACGTGATATCGACCAAAAAGTTAAATAAGACACGTCGGCGCAAATGGCTTGCAAAACGGATACCCGAATGGCCTTGTACAAGGAATTAAAAATCACACGTTAAGTAATCATTGGGTACGAAAAAAAGGGTTTGTAATTTTCTTTGAAGTAATGATGTGTTATCGACCAGAAAGTTACATAAGACAAATCGGAGTAAACGGCATGTGAAACAGACACCCGAATGGCCTTGTACAATGAATCAAAAATCACACCGTTAACTAATCGTTGGGTACAAAAAAGTATGAAAAAAAAGTTTGTAATTTTCTTTGAAGTACTGATGTGATATCGACCAGAACGATAAATAAGGCATGCCGGCGCAAAATAGACACCAGAATGGCCTTGTACAAGGAATGAAAAATCACACTGTTAAGTATTATATGGGTACAAAAAGAAGTATGAAAAAAAGTTTGTAATTTTCTATAAGTTTGTATAAGTTTGTACTCTATGGGTACGAAAATAAGTACGAAAAAAAATGTTTGTAATTTTCTTTGAAGTACTGATGTGATATCGACCAGAACGATAAATAAGGCACACCGGCGCAAACGGCTTGCAAAATGGACAACCGAATGGCCTTGTACAAGGAATCAAAAATCACCACGTTAAGTAATCGGTGGGTATAAAGAAGTACAAAAAAATGTTTTGTAATTATCTTTGAAGTAACGAAGTGATATCATCCAGAACGATAAATAAGGCACGCTAGCGCAAACGGCAGGCGAAACGGACACCCGAATGGCCTTGTACATGGAAACAAAATCACACCGTTAAGTACTCTATGGGTACAAAAAAAGAATGAAATACAACGTTTGTAATTCTCTTTGAGGAAACTATGTGATATCGACCAGAAAGTTAAATAAGACAAATCGGCGTAAACGGCATGCGAATCGGACACCCGAATGGCCTTGTACAAGGAATCAAAATTCACACCGTTAAGTACTCTATGGGTACAAATCGACCAGAACAATAAATAAGGCACGCCGGCACAAACGGCAAGCAAAATGGAGACCAGAATGGCCATGAACAAGGTATCAAAAATCACACCGTTAAGTACTCTGTGGGTACAAAAAGTATGAAAAAAAGTTTTGTAATTATCTTTGAAGTACTGATGTGATATCGACCAGAACGATAAATAAGGCATGGCGGTGCAAGCGGCAAGCACAACGGAGACCAGAATGGTTGTGTACAAGAAATCAAAAATCACACCGTTAAGTACTCATTGAGTATTAAAAAAAGTACGAAAAAAAGTTTGTGTAATTTTCTTTGAAGTCACGATGTGATATCAACCACAACGATAAATAAGGCACGGCGGAGTAAACGACATGAGAAACGGATACCCGAATGGAATTATACATGGAATATAAAATCACACCGTTAAGTAATCGGTGGGTATAAAAAAAGTACGAAAAAGAAGGTTTGTAATTATTTTTGAAGTAACGATGTGATATCGACCATAACGATAAATAAGGCTCGGCAGTGCAAACTGCATGCGAAACGGACACTAGAATGGCCTTGTACAAGGAATCAAAAATCACACCGTTACTACTCCATGGGTACAAAAAATAGTACGAAAAAAAACGTTTGTGATTTACTTTGAAGCACTGATGTGATATCGACCAGAACGATAAATAACGCACGCGGCACAAACGGCAAGCAAAACGGAGACCAGAATGGCGTTTTACAAGGAATCAAAAATCACACCGTTAAGTAATCGGTGGGTACAAAAAAATTACGGAAAAAAACGTTTGTAATTCTTTTTGAAGTGACTATGTGATATCGACCAGAAAGTTAAATAAGACAAATTGGCGTAAACGGCATGCGAAACGGACACCCGAAAGCCCTTGTACAAGAATAAAAAATCACACCGTTTAGTAATCGGTAGGTACAAAAAAGTATGAAAAAAGGTTTGTAATTATCTTTGAAGTAACGATGTGATATCGACCACAACGATAAATAGGCCCCGGCGGTGCAAACGACATGCAAAACGGAATCCCGAATGGTCTTGTACAAGGAATCAAAAATCACACCGTTAAGTAATATATGGGTATGAAAAAGGTATGAAAAATAAGGTTGTGATTTTCTTCGACGTAACGATGTGATATTGACCAGAACGTTAAATAAGGCACGGCGGCGTAAACGGTATGCGACACGGTCACCCGAATGGATTTGTACAAGGAATAAAAAATCACACCGTTAAGTAATCTTCGTGTTTAAAAAAAGTACGAAAAAAAGTTTTGTAATTATCTTTGAAGTAACGATGTGATATCGACCACAATGATTAATAAGGCACGGTGGTGAAAATGGCAGGCGAAACGGACACCCGAATGGCCTTGTATAATGAATCAAAAATCACACCGTTAAGTAATCGGTGGGTATAAAAAAAAGTACAAAATAAAAGGTTTGTAATTATCTTTGAAGTAACGATGTGATGTTGACCACAACGATAAATAAGGCACGGCGGTGCAAACGGCATGCAAAACGGACACTAGAATGGCTTTGTACATTGAATCAAAAATCACACCGTTAAGTAATCGGTGGGTACAAAAAAAAGGTTTGTAATTTTCTTTGAAGTACTGATGTGATATCGGCCAGAACGATTAATTAGGCATGCCGGCACAAACGGTATGCGAAACGTACACCCGAATGGCCTTGTACAAGGAATAAAAAATCACACCGTTAAGTAATTGGTGGGTACGAAAAGAAGTATGAAAAAAAACGTTTGTAATTTTCCTTGAAGTAATGATTTGATATCGACCAGAACGATAAATAATGCACGCCGGCGCAAACGGCAAGCAAAACAGAGACTAGAATGGCCTTGTACAAGGTATCAAAAATTACACCGTTAAGTAATCTGTACAAAAAAAAGGTTTGTTATTATCTTTCAAGTATTGATGTGATATCGACCATAACGATAAATAAGGCACGGGGGTGCAAAAGGCAAGCGAAAGGGACACCCATATAGCCTTAGGTACAAGGAATAAAAAATCACACCGTTAAGTAATTGGTGGGTACAAAAAAAGTACGAATAAAAGATTTGTAATTATTTTTGAAGTAACAATGTGATATCGACCACAACGATAAATAAGGCACGGCGGCGTAAGCGGCATAAGAAACGGACACCCGAATGGCCTTGTACATGGAATCAAAAATCACACCGTAAAATACTATATAGTATAGGTACAAAAAAAAGTATGAAAAAAACTTTTGTAATTTTCTTTGAAGTACTGATGTGATATCGGCCAGAACGATAAATAAGGCACACCAGCGCAAACGGCATGCGAAGGCACGCTTGCGCAAATGGCAAGCAAAACAGAGACCAGAATAGCTTTGTACAAGGAATCAAAAATCACACCGTCAAGTACTCTATGGGTACAAAAAATATATACGAAAAAAATGGTGTAATTATCTTTGAAGTATTTATGTGATATCGACGAGAATGATAAATAAGGCACGCCGGCGCAAACGGCAAGCAAAACGGAGACCAGAATGGCCTTGTACAAGGTATCAAAAATCAAACCATTAAGTACTCTGTGGGTACAAAAAAAGTACGGAAATAAAGGTTTGTAATTATCTTTGAAGTAACGATGTGATATCAACGACTACGATAAATAAGGCACGGCGGCGCAAACGGCAAGCAAAACGTAGACCAGAATGGCCTTGTACAAGGTATCAAAAATCACAGCATTAAGTACTTTGTGGGTACAAAACAATTATGAAAATTAAGGTTTGTAATTATCTTTGAAGTAACGATGTGATATCGACCACAACGATATATAAGGCACGGCGGTGCAAACTACATGCGAAACGGACACAAGAATGGCCTTGTACAAGGAATCAAAAATCACACCGTTAAGTACTCCATGGGTACAAAAAATGTATGGAAAATAACATTTGTGATTTTCTTTGAAGTACTGATGTGATATCGACCAGAACGATAAATAAGGCACGCCGGCGCAAACGGAAAGCAAAACGGAGACCAGAATGGCCTAGTACAAGGAATCAAAAATCACACCGTTAAGTAATCGGTGGGTACAAAAAATGTATGGAAAAAAGGTTTGTAATTATCTTTGATGTATGTTGTGATATCAAGCACAACGATAAATATGGCATGGCGGTGCAAGCGGCGCATTTAAACGGATTCCCGAATGGCCTTGTAGAAGAAATCAAAAATCACACCGTTAAGTAATATATATGTATGAAAAAAGCATGAAAAATAAGCTTGTTATTTTATTCGAAGTAACGATGTGATATCGACCAGAACGTTAAATAAGGCACGGCGGCGTAAACGGCATGCGAAACGGACACCCGAAAGGCTATGTACAAGGAATCAAAAATCACACTGTTAAGTAATCATTGGGTATAAAAAAAGTACAAAAAAGGTTTTGTAATTATCTTTGAAGTAACGATGTGATATCGACCATAACGATAAATAAGGCACGGCGGTACAAACGGCATGCAAAACGGACACTAGAATGGCATTGTACAAGGAATCAAAAATCACATCGTTAAGTAATCATTGGGTATAAAAAAAGTATGAAAAAAAGGTTTGAAACTGAGACCCGAATGGCCTTGTACAAGGAATGGCCCGAATTGCCTTGTACAAGGAATCAAAAATAAAAAATCACACCGTTAAGTAGTCGGTGGGTACAAAAAAAATATGGAAAAAAAGGTTTGTAACTTTCTTTGAAGTACTGATGTGATATCGACCAGAATGATAAATAAGGCATGCCGGCACTAACGGTAAGCAAAACGGAGACAAGAATGGCCTTGTACAAGGAATCAAAAATCTCTCCGTTAAGTAATCTATGGGTGTGAAAAAAACGACGAAAAAAATGTTTGTAATTTTCTTTGAAGTATTGATGTGATATCGACCAGAAAGTTAAATAAGACAAAATGGCGTAAATGGCATGCGAAAAGGACACCCGAATGGCCTTGTACAAGGAATAAAAAATCACACAGTTAAGTACTCTATGGCTACAAAAAAAATATGAAAAAAGCATTTGTAATTTTCTTTGAAGTACTGATGTGATATCGACAAGAACGATAAATAAGGCACGGCGGTGCAAACGGCAGGCGAATGGCCTTTTACAAGGAATCAAAAATCACACCGTTAATTAATCTGTGGGTACAAAAAAAAGTACGAAAAAAAAGCTTGTAATTTTCTTTGAAGTACATACGTGATATCGACCAAAAAGTTAAATAAGACACGTCGGCGCAAACGGCATGCAAAATGGATAGCCAAATTGCCTTGTACAAGGAATAAAAAATCACACTTTAAGTAATCATTGGGTACGAAAAAAAAGGTTTGTAATTTTCTTTGAAGTAACGATGTGTTATCAACAAGAAAGTTACATAAGAAAAATCGGACACCCGAATGGCCTTGTACAAGAAATCAAAAATCACACTGTTAAGTAATCGGTGGGTACAAAAAAAGTATGAAAAAAAGTTTGTAATTTTCTTTGAAGTACTGATGTGATATCGACCAGAACGATAAATAAGGCACGCCGGCGCAAAACGAACAACCGAATGGCCTTGTACAAGGAATCAAAAATCACACCGTTAAGTACTGTATGGGTACAAAAAGAA
Organism: Gentiana macrophylla; assembly: GCA_026214975.1. Taxonomy (NCBI): domain Eukaryota; kingdom Viridiplantae; phylum Streptophyta; class Magnoliopsida; order Gentianales; family Gentianaceae; genus Gentiana; species Gentiana macrophylla. Next base: position 14,051 of record JAOBSW010001193.1, read on the forward strand.
GTACCAAAAAAAGTTTGTAATTTTCTTTGAAGTACTGATGTGATATCGACCATAACGATAAATAAGGCACGCCGGCGCAAACGGCTTGCAAAACGGACAACCGAATGGCCTTGTACAAGGAATCAAAATTACCCCGTTAAGTAATCGGTGGGTATAAAGAAGTACAAAAAATGGTTTTTAATTATCTTTGAAGTAACGATATGATATCGTCCAGAATGATAAATATGGCACGCCAGCGCAAACGGCAGGTGAAACGGACACCCCAATGGCCTTGTACAAGGAAACAAAAATCACACCATTAAGTACTATATGGGTACAAAAAAGTATGAAAAAAATTGTTTGTAATTCTCTTTGAAGAAACTATGTGTTATCGACCAGAATGTTAAATAAGACAAATCGGCGTAAACGTCATGCGAATTGGACACCCGAATGGCCTTGTATGAGGAATCAAAAATCACACCATTAAGTACCCTATGGGTACAAAAAGAATGTATGAAAAAAAATGTAATTTTCTTTGAAGTACTGATGTGATATCGACCAAAACAATAAATAAGGCACGCCGGCGAAAACGGCAATCAAAATGGAGACCAGAATGGCCATATACAATGTATCAAAAATCACACCATTAAGTACTCTGTAGGTACAAAAAAGTACGAAAAAAAAAGGTTTGTAATTATCATTGAAATACTGATGTGATATCGACCAGAACGATAAATAAGGCACGGCGGTGCAACCGGCAAGCAATACGGAGACCAGAATGGCCTTGTACAAGGAAATCAAAAATCACACCGTTAAGTCCTCATTGGGTATAAAAAAGTATGAAAAAGGTTTGTAATTTTCTTTGAAGTCACGATGTGAAATCGACCACAATGATAAATAAGGCACGGCGGCGTAAACGGCATGAGAAACGGACACCCGAATGGCCTTATACATGGAATATAAAATCACACCGTTAAGTAATCGGTGGGTATAAATAAAGTATGAAAAAGAAGGTTTGTAATTATCTTTGAAGTAATGATGTGATATGGACCATAACGATAAATAAGGCACGGCGGTGAGAACTGCATGCGGAACGAACACTAGAATGGCCTTGTACGAGGAATCAAAAATCACACTGTTAAGTACTCCATGGGTAATAAAATAGTACGAAAAAAGAGGTTTGTAATTTTCTTTGAAGTACTGATGTGATATCGGCCAGAACGATAAATTAGGCACGCCGGCGCAAACGGCATGCGAAGCGATACCGAATGGCCTTGTACAAGGAATAAAAAATCACACCGTTAAGTGATCGGTGTGTACGAAAAAAAAGTACTGAAAAAAAAATCGTTTGTAATTTTTTTTGAAGTACTGATGTGATATCGACCAGAACGATAAATAAGGCACGACGGCGCAAACGGCAAGCAATACGGAGACTAGAATGGCCTTGTACATGGTATCAAAAATTACGCCGTTAAGTAATCTGTGGGTACAAAACAAGTACAAAAAAAGGTTTTTAATTTTCTTTGAAGTACTGATGTGATATCGACCATAACGATAAATAAGGCACGGGTGTGCAAAAGGCAGGCGAAACGGACACCCGAATGGCCTTGTACAAGGAAAAAAAACACACCGTTAAGTAATAGGTGGGTACAAAAAAAGTATGAAAAAAAGGTTTGTAATTATTTTTAATTAACAATGTGATATCGACCACAACGACAAATAAGGCACGATGGCGTAAACGGCATGAGAAACGGACACCCGAATGGCCTTGTACAAGGAATCAAAAATCACACCGTTAAGTAATCGGTGGGTATAAAAGAAGTATGAAAAATAATGTATGTAATTATCTTTGAAGTAACGATGTGATATCGACTACAACGATAAATAAGGCTCGGCGGTGCAAACGGCAAGCGAAACGGACACTAGAATGGCCTTGTACAAGGAATCAAAAATCACACCGTTAAATACTATATGGGTACAAAAAAAAGTATGAAAAAAACGTTTGTAATTTTCTTTGATGTACTGATTGTTAGGAAATCTACGCGGGGACGCAGCGAAATTTAAAATTTTATTTCCTTTTAACCAGGATCGACTTCGTTTAAGCAATAAACAAATAAGCTAGTAGACTGTTGTTACCTTGGTTGATCTAAAAGATCGACGCTTTGACCGTCTAAGGAGAGTAGTTCTGCATAGAGCCGCCTAAGTGTTCGGCCTCTACCGCTAGTCCACACGAATAGCCCGCCGGAATCCCATCATGGATTGCTATTGGAAAACTCCGGTTGCTAGACCGGCCCTTTTCCCCTCTCTCCAACTCTCTATAGGATGCTCTCTATTTTACACAAGAACTATTAGTTCTTGGAATTGTGATGTACAAAAGTGCTTGACACACACCTCTTATTTATAGTGAGAGAAGAAAACATTTTCCCAATAAAATAAGGAAAATATAATTGATTGATTTATCTCATTTATTATAATATCTTATATTAAATAAATCTAGGATATTGTCAATATCTTATATTGAATATTTCCAAGATATTGTTAATATCTAATATTGACTATCTTTAATTTATTACCATAAATCAATTTACACATGTGTATATATCACATATATATTACACAAATAAATCTATATATAAATATCATATACACGCACACTACATGCGCATGTGCATGCAAATCATTAATTTGATTTACACTAGTGCACACGCATACAAAGAGATATATATATATATATATATATATATATATATATATATATATATATATATATATTAATATCCAATAATCGGTAATACTATTAATTAAATTGCACAATCCAAGTGTATCTTATACACACACAAATTGCGCCACCTTAGTCAATAAATTGGCATCCGGAATATTTTTTAATTAATATAATATTATTAATATTATGTATTTAATTTATTCATAATAAATAAATACCACCATATTAATTTACCACTATACCCTTATAGTACGAGATAAACTTTCCTTATTTGGTTATCATCTATAACCACATTTTAATCCGGCTAGATGTTCTTATGTGTGTGACCCAATAGGCTTCCGAATATGTTGGCCGTAGACACAAAGTGCATATTACGAAAATGCCCTTCATGCCTAACGATCACGGGATAGCTTCTAGAAACACACCGTGACCCCCAATCATCGGAAGAGTCAAATGCAATGACTACTACCTTTCCTGTGAAATAGTTACCGTGTAACTTACAATCCTATCGCTGTAATAATATCCATGCGGTCGTTAGTCGAGTGTCAAAACATGAACGACCGTATCTTATAATCTGGATATCAAGCTCTCTCGAAGTAACACATTTACTCCCACTTGCAAAGATTCACGAGAACTAAACATTCCTTATAAGAAGGCCATTTCGGATATTCGATCACAATCATAGGATACGCGATTCCCAGACGACCAATCATTTATACTCCGCATGCTTCAATATCATACCCAATCACTACCGTATGATCGCCCCGTGGCTAGGGGAAACCTCAATAGTTCAAAGCATGACAATCCACACCGTGATGCCATGAAGACTCCGGTCCAAAGGATAATTACACAACCGCCACATAGTGTGACACTTAACCATGTAAGTGGGTCGGTCTAACGTACGCATTCTCTAATCCACGTCCAAGTACAGTCCAAGTGTCACTACACTTCGATAGACGAGATCTATCCATGCCCTTAAAGACAGAAGACATCTAATACGTGCTAGTATGTTTGTACTATCATTGTCCTATATAATAGTACATCAGCCTAGAGACATTTAAGTATCAAACTTATTAAAGTGATTAGAGTTCTCATCAACCATAATCACCTATCATGGTTTCTCTATCACAGTTTAATACTAAGGACGTCATCATATAACAATTCATAATTGGTTCTTTAAAAGAACATATATATGACAACAGACAAGCCATTTAATATATGTATAAACATAAAGAAATAGTAGAAATGATCCGACCCGTTCAGATCCGGTCCAACCCGATTGGGTTTAGGACACTATTCCAACAATCTCCCACTTGGCCTAAAACCAATCACTAGCACACACAAGACCAAGTTGAAACACAAGAATCTCATGCAATACTCGTAACCAGCCCTAGCCATAAACGGGTCGCTATCCGTGGGGACTCAGACTATCTTCATATCACGTTCCATATGATAAAGTCAAAGGAACTGCCTCAACACACACATGAATCTCCGATGAGACCCTGGTCCTTGCTTCAAGCAATGAATCCACTTACTATATCAGCTATATAGAAAAGGTGGAAGAACTGTACAAGGTTCAGGAATGAACCTTCTAGATTCATTTACTGCTCCCGCTACGCCTCTAAGGCACTACTGTGTTTTGGCAAAGTTGTAGAGTTTACAGTGACCCATAGGCTAGAACATTTCCAGCTCACTGTGTCACTTAAACAAAGTGACTACAAACCCAGACTGTAGCTCCTACTCACCTTCATAAGATTCAAGATATACATCTGTATAACTATATTTATCTGATTCCATGTTTCGATAAACTAGGAAACCATCCTTAACTTGTTTAAGGATGTTCTCGACATTCACTAGATTTACTTTCATACTTGCTCATGACTCTTCATGAAGTATGAACATCTGACATAACTCTTATGATGGTTCCTATCGCAGTAGCAAAGGAAACCTTCATAATTATCATCATCTTTCACCTTATCTTTAGGACTAACATCCTAACATAGATAGATCTTGAGAACACCGGCTAGCAGTATCCCCTTCGAGATCTATGCTGAACACTTTTAGCATCACATCTATATAGGTAAACTATAATCTAACAGCAGTTAAATATATCGCTATAGATTCCTATTTCTAAAAATAAGAACTGCCTATCCAAGTGCTTTCGTAAAGACCTTGAACTACCAAAAATTAATTGACTGTGACATGGGGTGATTATTCTCGAGAGAGATATCCAATACCTTACTCAAAAATTGTAACACACTCCCAGTATCCATCTTGCACATTGGGGCATATCCTTCTTTTGACTAAATCAAACTCCTTTTATTATCAAACAAAGAAATCATCTAGGGAAACTTGTTTGAGTCCATAAATGAATCTCGTGGGCTTACATATCATGTCATCGTCTATGAACATCGAGCTTTCTGCCCAATGTCTTCAACACTTTCATGTAGTCATGATACGAAGTTATAACAAGCATAGTCTGAATAGAACTGGGGTCAGCCTTACATGGACATTCCCTCTAGGTAAGACAGACTAGGTTCATAACCTGGTTGTCACTGATGGAATCTAATTCAGATATTATGGCTCCTGGCAATATCTCTCAATCTTGCCTTCCAAACATTATTTCATAAGTCATGAGATATTCATTCTACAAGATGAACATACCAATAGCCCTTTTGGGCTTGAGGTTATCCACAAACTTACAGAACTTTTGTGTGCTCTGAGCAGTGTTCTACACCTCATCACTATGCGGTGTCTGCTCACGTTTAAATGGTTGAATATATCTTTGTGGTTCTCAAACTACTTTTGAGATCTAATTTACTCCCACTGTTTCTTTTGGAAGAAACACTTCCTCTAGAAGACAGCATGTTTAGAGACAAACACCTTTTGCTCCGCGGACGAGTAAATAATATCTAGCGTACTTGCTAGCTAAGACATTCCAAAAAGTTGAATATGTCGTACTAGGCACCAAGCCTTTCTGAATTTGCCTATGAAAACTTCAAATCATCGGTTCAGATAGATTTGACATTATCCCCCTCCATATCTAATATGGAATTTATTCAACCTTTATTCTTTGGAACTCGGTTACGTATAAGGGCTCTATCCCGAAACGGGTAAGGGATACTTCGCATGGCTTGCGTCACACCTTTATCATATAAAGTGTTGTTTCCATTTTTCGAACACGATCTAATTGTGTATCCCAAAGATGGTATCCTTCAAAGGAAGAATCGTATTCCTTTTTAGACGACTTCTGAAACACCATTCAGGTATTAATTACTTCAATCCAATTGAAGATTAATTCCTAAGTAGCTCATCAATCTCATATTCTGCGTACTAACTCGAACTTTTCGGGCTTTCCGAATTATGCACTTCACTGAGTACTCTTGACTATTTCTAAAAATAGTCGTAGAGACTAATAAACAATTATTTGTGGCATTAATTGTCACAAGCCAACAAACATCGGTATGTTTAGGCTTTGGACAACTTTCTAGAGTTTATAACCTTTTCATAAAAGGGTATTTTAGTCTTCTTTTGATAAGATACGTATTACCCACATGATTCATATCATATGGTTCAACATCATCAGAATGACATTTAGTTACACGCTTTCCTTCCAGAGAGACTATGTCTAGAACAACCACAAATATTAAGGATAACAGCCATACAAATATTTAGCTGATATCTCATCACATATATCAACTATATAGTGACATCAATCAAGTATGTTAGATTCAGTGACCTTCCAACTTTATCGGAATAACATTTCTTCTTTACAATTGAATATGTCTACTAAATCCTAACAAATAACTGGAAGTATGTTCTTCATAAGAACCGGAACATAATAACATTTATTTAGTTCCCTTATCAGTTTACTAGATCCAGAATATGGTAAGTGTTACAACGTTTGCTTCACCTTCCATATCTGTATTTAATCTTTCTAATTTAATCACACTTGCAAAATATCATATATCTAATAGTTGACTTTCACATAGATAGATTTATCTCAACTCACTTGCCTAGAATAGAAATTTCAATAAGTTCTCTATTTAAGCACATGCCCTAACTTTCCTTTTTAATCCTTTAAGCACTTGAAAAATGTTTATTATTATAGTCTTCGTAAGACTTAAGAAAGATCACAAGAGCCATGTCTTTAATTTCCTTTCATAAAGAAAATCTAAAGTTTATTAAATAGTTTATTTATCCTTTTGAATCGTATTCAAAACATTGACTACTTAATTAACCTTTAAGCAAGGATAGAATTAAGTCGATACTTAAATCTTACAATTTTGAAAACAACCTTTCCAAATTATATGTGGTCGGTCATTCTTATTCAACGTTTGAATTAAATTGTCATCGTATGACTGAATGATCTTCTTGGATCGTATCCAATATATGACTAATTCGTTGAAACTTATTTCAAATGATTTAATCACATCATGAGCTTCCGCTTTCATTAATAATTAAAGTCTCGGAGCACTGCATCAATTATGTAATCTCCTTGTCTCTAACTACTATAACGGGATTGCTCATGTCATTGCTTATTTTGAAAGGATTAAAATTACTTAACCATATTTGAGAACTTTTCTCAAAATTAACAGTCCTAATTTGGTTTTACTAATCGAGAATTAAACATAAATATAAAGTTTGCTAAAACTACAACATAAAAATGAAAATAAAAGAGTGTTGTTGTTTATACACGCAAAATCAAAAATGGTCTTTTGGTTTATGATTTTGCTCCCACTAGTCAACTACTCCCAATTGACTTTCAAGAATTATTAATTTCTTTAGTGGACAAGATCCCACTAAACTACCACGACCCCCGCTTTGGCTGGTGGGCCAAAAATAGTCTAATAGGTAGACAACATCCCTTTGTCAATCGTATCCTATACGACTCTTGTTGTTTGACTAGTCAACTCTTTGACAATTTTCATCTTATGAAATAGTCAAACCCTTGCCTCTAAAATCCAAATGACCCTGTTTTGGCTGGTGGCCGAGAGAATTCTTAGTCTAGTCATAACCCCAATATTCATGAGATCTCATACGATCATATCTCGATAATGACGATATACCCGAGGTAGGTCAACCCCCTGCTTTGGCTGATGAGTTGGATCCGAACAAGGGCTCTTCACCGTCATTATAATATGGGGAGGCAATTTCAACTTTGTTGGTCCCTTGAAAAGGCTTTGGTTAATTTTAGAGGGGGGGCGGGGGTGAATAAACTTAACACTTAAAACTTTGGAGTTAACAAATTCTGCAACTTCAGCAGTCTTCAGCAGCCTTGTTACTTGTTGTTAAATATGATACTAAGTATTGGATACTCAGTAGTGTGTGTGTGTGTGATTTCAGTTGCTAGATTTAGTAGGTTGATGTGTAAAATAAACTAAGTGCAGAATGTAAATGCTTAAAGTAAGTAGGCAGATTTTATAGTGGTTCCAGGTGGTGTAATCCTGTCAGTCCACTCTTCTCTTGTGATGTTGGAGGAAATTCACTAGAGATCTTTGATGTTGCAGTTACAAAGATTCCTAAGGTTGCTTGTCCTTCACCAATAACTATGGCTTCACAAATCTGGCCAGGAACATGTAGGATTGTTGCACTGAGTCTTCCTTTGGTCCTTGAAGGGTAGGATTGCCTCTTCACCGGCTCCACCACAAACAACATGATCTTTCACACAAGCTGTGCTTCATTGTCTTCAAACATGTTCTTTATAAAATAAAGATTGAATCAAAAATGATTGATTCAAAGCGGCTTGATTAGGATGATATAATCAAGACTTGCGGTCTTCAAGTGTGTATGCTTGATGTAGCTTGAATACAGAATACACTTGAAGAATTTCTCTGGATCAGTAGCTTTAAGTTCAGTAAGTTCAGCAGGGTGTTTTTCAGCTCAGAATTGCCTCTTCAAAGTTTATCAAATTTCATCATCTTGTTTCTGAGTTGAAGGTCCTCTATTTATAGGTAGGAGAACATGTGACTTGTATTTGAAATTCAAAAGTAACCATTCCTGGTTTTTGTCCCATCTGATTTGCTTTCTGTCACTATTCATAGGACTGACACTATCAGAATTCCTTTTTGACAGTGCAGTCTATCCACCCTTTGACTTATAACCTTTGGATAAAAATCTGAATCATCCCAACGTTCTTTTAATCTCAGCCTTTGATTTGTTTGATAGGTCAGAGGTAGTTGGTTGTCCATATCCATGTAATCTTCCAATATAATCTTGAATTAATCGAGGTATAATATCAGCAGGTTCATCAGTCTGCTGAGATACCTATCAGTCTACTGAATAGCAATTTGCTGTGTATAAAATAAAATGCAGCTGATTTCTTTTATCTAACTTTTATTTGTGAAGTTAGATTACACATTTTTAAGTATAACCAAGTTCCAAACATCATCCAACTTATGGAACTTAGACCTTGTACACAAGGTATATGTAATCAGTTTAGGTCATCACAGACTTGCCTAAATTCTGATTCCATATCCTTGACTTAAATTACAAAGTTTGATCCCTTAGTCTTACAGAATCGAGTTTGACCCCTCGGCCTTCGGTCTTCAAGAGTTCGTAAAAGTCTCTTGACCTAACTACTCCCATCGATATTTGACCGATCTGTGATATGAATCAAGTGACTATTACATTACTTGTTTGATCAAACCTATTTATGAATCAAACTCTAATAAACCTATACATTTGATCTAGACATATTTTTGGCTTTCCACTATAACAGCTAGTCTGGCACTCATCATCAAAACATAGAAATAATTCCAACAATTTCCCCCTTTTTGGTGATGATGCCAATACCCTCACCTAACAGCAAAGCAAAAAGATATAAAACAAAAACAGAAAAAATATAGTCATCTTTCATTATAATCATTTGTTCAAAGATATTACAGTCTAGAATCAGCAAAAACATAATGCAGTTAAAGTATGCTGATCTACTGTCTTCTCTCCTTTCTTGTCTAGCTTTCTCTGCTTGTTCTTAGTATTCTCTGATTTCTCTCACCATATCTCTCATCCAATCATTTTCAATCAGAGAGAAGTTAATATGAGGATTTACTTGTTTCCACCAATGCCATGCTTCATGTAGAGTAAGGGATATTTGATTTACCCTAAAGCCTAACCTCATATACAATTCTTTAAATTCATTCACTGAATCATTTGCCTTTGTGGTAGGTATACCTATTCCACTTCTACCACCTCTGTGTTTGGCCCCCATGGATTTGATTCCTGCTTCCCAAAACTTTAGTCCTAAAAATGAGTTCAGACCTTCATGGAATCCCTTGTCATGATAGGGTCTGTGTCTGTTATTGTATACCTTCTTGTATTGTTGGAGAAGCTCATCAGTGAGTGTAAGTCTGCCAGGTGCTTGTTGTCTGGAAGCATTTGTATCAGCTTCCCATCTCTTCTTTGCAAAAACTCTGGCAGCTTCTTTTGCTTCTGCTGTTGCCTCTTCCCCCTTATTGACATCATCAACAAACCGGGACAGCAGGCCATGCACACTCTCTTGTGTGATAACTAGGTTGCTCAGTTGTCCTTCAATGATTTCAGTCCTAGTATCAATTGATGTGATCCTTTCTTGCACTGTTTGCTCCAGCAGGGTTATCCTCTCAGTAAGTTTAGGATCAAGCACAAGAGAGTTGTTGTGCGCTGAAAGAGCTCAACAGTCTAGGGGTTTCAGCAAGCTTGTCAAGTTTCTGATGAATGCATATGAATTGGTCTTTCAGAAAGTTCTCTTTTGCTATCCCACATATCTTATTGAATAAGATGATTATGCATATACGGTTGCAGCATTCATCGAGAGTAGTCCTACCCTACCTCTCAGGAATGATTCTCCAAATCTTCGGATAAAGAGAAAATGGGATAGAGTCTCCCTTGGATAACGCCAAGTCAGTAGTAGTCGAATCTCGTATTCGAGCATTGAATAGCGATTTAGTACGTCCTCAAGTATCTTTAGAAAATGAGGAATCATATGCTTGTATATTCAGGTGCAAACTTGAATATAGTTGACTACACTGATTCTGACTTAGAGTCAGATTAAGGATTATCATTAAGTTGATCTCGGGCTCAGTGTTTACTCATAGTGCTTAGAATTTCCTTTTTGGTCTGGGAGTAATTCCAGGTCTGATAAGCCGATATCACTTCATCGTGAAAATAGTGAAGAGATAGCTTAGAAGGATCTTCTCAGTCATAAGAAGCCAAAAGCATATTGAGAGAGAGTACCGCCTGATTGAAAGGACCGGCAACGTTTCAATCCTAAAGATCGTCTCGAGTCGACAACCTAACTAATCAGTGTACCAAGTAGAGTGCTTGGAGGGTACGGCATTGATGGATATGTCTCATCTTCTTTTAGAGCAAGTGGGAGAGTGTTGTGAATAAGATGAGAAAAAGGTGTGCTCTAAAAACAATCGTTGCTTGTCGTTTCGTGCAAGTGGGAGATTGTTAGGTGTAGTGCCCGAAAGACAATTTGTGTAATTGTTTTTAATAATGAATGACATAATTTATCTCACCTTATTACTTGCTTTGTGCTTGTAAAGTAATACATCGCTTGCAAACCCTAAGTATATCTCAGTATGTAAACGCTTAACTCGGTGTATGGCATGCACATGAGGATTGAGTTAGTGGTGATATACTTAAAGCTGTTAGTCCGTGGTGAACTTAATCGAGTTTAGGGTCTCTTGATTAAAACACCAATAATGCGCCTGAACACCTTAGGGTGTGATAGTCTTATCCGGTTTGTCGGTAGAGGGTACCTACGTGGGGCCTTTATATATGATGGCATTCATATAGATCGACCGATTTAATCTGAATTTCTCGATATAATTCCGTAATCGAGGAATCTTATTAAATCATTAGATGATCATATATGGATCAACCTTAATCCTAAGGTGATCACAGTGGTCTTCGCTTGTCTCGGGGTAGTGTTTGATGTATTAGTTCTCATTCACTTAGATATGTGTTCCAAGCCACTTCTCATTGGCACTATCTCCCGATGAGTGAGTAGTTCGATTTTCACAGACATGGAATCCATTCCTTCCTACGGGAAGTAGAGAGACGATCCCTTATTTGTTAGTCCTAAGAAAGTGATCGATCCCGGAGTTCGCATTTGACTAATTAGCTACTAGTCGATATGCATACTAATTGATCATCGTGGGGTTAATGGTAAATAAGGATAAGATATTCTCGAAGTCGGGTTCACGGAGACTTCCCACTCGAGAATGGATGATCTATGGAGGGTTAATCCGTATGTAGTGATTATATCAATGGACGCTTATTTACTACATGGGTTGAGTATAAGTATACATCTATAATCGGTAGAGTTCGGTTTCGGGTTTATGGTTGCGTAATCCCGGAATTAATAATTAATGTACTTATTACGCTCGATGAATCATTAATTATTGGAGCTCAAGTTATAGGTCCATTGTCCCGATGTGGCTTCTGTAATTCGGAATGATATTCTTGTTATTTGGGCCTCAGTGATAATTAATTGGCTGGGCTAATTAATTGATATGCATGGATATTATTTAGTTGGGCTAAATAATATAATACACATAAAAGACATTTTATGTGGGCTTTTAACCCTAATAAGTGGCGCCTATTATGTCTCTTTTAGCACAAGAATTAATTTTCTTGTGTTATGGAAAATAAAAGATATTCTTGTTATGTGATTGGTTGGATGACTTGTAATTTGATTTCCTATTGGTCAATACATGTCACAATTAGTCATTAATGAAAATATCTTTTTATTTTGTTTGATTAATTATTTATTTAATTAATTAATACTTGGAGACCAAGGATTTACTCTCCTATAAAAGGAGAGTTATTCCAAGTGTATTGGCACTGGCAAATTTCGCCCCATACACAATAAAAGAGAGAAAAAAATTTGTTTTTCTTGTCTAGGGTTTTAGAGGAAGAAAAACTTGGAGTTTTTCTTGGTGTTGCATATCAAGGAGGTTCGTGTATCAAGAAGGGTGTCCACCAACTGCCATTTGGAGAACACATCGGAAGATCAAGGCTTCTCTTCCCGTTATTGGTAACATGATCTTAAACCCCCTTGTAGTAGTTTAAGTCCTTTAATTATGTGTTTTGATATATAAATCGTGATCCATCCACTGTGCATAGATCTAATTCACAAATAAATCGAAACCTCTTTGACCTAACCTAAGGTGGCACTGAGGCATTAGATTAAATCCTTGGAACTGTAGGATAGACTATAAATACTTAGTTTATGTTCCTAAAATTTATTAGTAGTGTATGATTTGGATTTATTTTAGTACTTTGATTATGCAGCTTTTGTTTGATTATTATCTAATAAAGGTCATTTGGGCCTAAGTAGGCTAGGTAAGCCCATTTACTTCACATGGGGCGCATTTTCTTGGTGGGAAATTCTCCCACATTGCTTTTTTCCTTTCAAGTTCTTTTGTGTAATATTCCGATTTTCGGGAAAGGGCAGACGTGTCATTTTGCGAAAACGAAATATTAGGTTCGGTTTCCTTTTTATTCGGAGTTAATTATTTTGGATGTTTATATATATATCTCGAGTTATATATATGTATAAACTTATGGAGAGTCGATTTTGTTAAGCAAGGGGCAAATAAGGAAAAACTAAATTTTGGAATTTGGTATAAAAGGAAAATCTACCTAAGATTAACCCTTAACCTAATTTCACTTTTAATCACAAACAGCCCCATCCTCACAAGCACCTTTGTGAGGAGAAGGAGAGACTTGGGACAGTTTTCACAATTCTAAAGGGGAGCAATATCGTTTCGGACCGGACTCGATTCTAGGATTTGTTGTGGAGCAGGCACCGCTTGGTTACCGGTGAAAGACATTGCAGCAGACTTTTCTTTGAGTTTTGATCGGTTTTACGGGCTGCAAAGGTAAGAAGAACACGTCCTATGAAATCAATTACTAGTTATAGGGATTTGATCATGTTCCAAGACGTTTTGGTGTTAGAAAAATTGAGTTGTTGCCTTGGTAAATGACTATGGATGTTATGGTATTGTTAGGCGAGGTCTAAGTGCTCATTGTGTTGTTATTTTCGGTTCTTGGGTGGAAATATGATCCGGGGTTCGAACGATGAAGAATTAGGGTTCCGATCGAACCAGGTGGACGAAGCGTCGGTATTGCGGACGGCGCCCAGCCTAGGTTCCACCTTTGACGAAAGCGCCTGGTCGTAATGGACGAAAGCGCCTGAGGTGCTATTTTACATTCGAGATTGAACTATTTTGGGTGGACGGCGTCCACTATTTTGGACGGGCGCCCATTAAAGCGAACGGGCGTCCAAGTCTTTAAACGGGCGCCCATTTTTGTACGCCTTCTTTTCTATGTTAGATGCTATTCAGCCTTGAAACATGCTTTAACTATATGAAACCTTTGTATTTGATATGTAACATGGTATAAATATAGACAAGCCTGAATTGAGCTTCGATTCGTTCGATTAAAACACCGAATGTACTCTTAAAGGGAGTTGAAGTTCGGATCCGTCGGAAGAGCATGATAGGCTTGTGCTTTGATGAATTAGGATTCATCAATGTCTGTGTATGTGCTAGGACTTGTCCGTGTCTAGTGTTCTAGGAAGAGAGTAGTATGTGTGAGGGAGATTATTTGAAAACACTTAGGTTGGCTAGTTAATAACTTAATAAACAACGTATGAAACTAGTAAAAGATTAAACAACATGTCTCTCTTGGCTAGGCACCAGGCTAAATCGCGATGCATGTGCTACCTCTGAAGGTGGAAGAACTTCGTAGGTCAAAAGACCCTAAGTACGGAAGGACTCTGCTGAGGTGTGCGTGCTATCGGAGTCTACCTTTTCTAGACTTCGTGGGTATTGGTGTGATCCACTAATATGTTGCAATAGAGTGTTCCCAAGGTAGAATAACTCAGAGGTCAATGACCCTAAGTGAGAGGACTCTCTTTGAGGTGGATGCGCGTAGTGCCCTTGAGTGCGGTTGTAACATAGATAGGTTAAGTTAGAAACAGTTAGTCACAACATGTTGATGAGCATGAAGTGAACCCTAGATTGAGTCGGTCTCTTATAACCAAATAAACAACTTAAATATCTTTCCTTATAATTTCTTTTGGTTTCATAGCTTCTCTTTCTTGCTGAGTACATTGTACTTACCTCGAATGCATATTTTCTCTATGTGTTTGGGGACGAGAAGACGAACAGGTTTTCGAGGAAGAGTTTGACGACGACGTTTGACGCCGCTCGTTGAAGAATCAAGATGTTTCTTTTCTGCTTTTCTTTGGTTGTACTTTTCGTACTTTTGAGGTAGACTACCGGTTTGACGATTTGTCGTATTCTGTCTTTTGGGGATTTTCGTACTTTTCCAAATGTAATAGTTTACATTTCTACCCTTAGATTTTTTTTTCTACTCTTAAATTTTGGGAAAAATTTTATATACCCGAGTTTTGCTTCCGTTTTGCCTTTAATTTGATACGACGTAGTAGAGGCTTACGTATAAAATGAATTTATTTTTATTTTATACGTGCCGAACGTTTCTTTTCCGGATAAGGACTCGGTGTCCGGGAACGGGGCGTTACAGTTGGTATCAGAGAATTAGCATCCTTTAGACTTCCTTTCCTTAAGATAAGTTTCTTTAGATCTTTAGTAACGTCTGGTTTTCTTGATCTTTCAGCATGGTAACGACAAGGAGAGGCGTTCGTGGAGCTGGGAGCTCAGGGGTTAGTCAAGGGGCAGGGAGCCCAGTGCCCGTAGTAGGGGGCGGATTTGTGAGGCAGAATCCTTCGCCTCGTTTGAGTCTTTCGCCACCACCCCATACAGCCACGCCTACACCAGGGTCTCAACAAGAGGTGTCACCAAGGCCGCATCAGAATCTGCCACCCCGACCACCGCCAAGATATAACTACATTTATGGAGAGCCTGGACAAGCACCTATTCGTGTCACTGTAATAGGCGACATTCCACCGATTAGTGCGCCACCACCAGTGACCAATGTGTATCCACCACCATCTAGTGCTTATCCTCCGCGGTGTATCCTCGCAGCGGCAGGCAGTTTTACCCTCCTCCTCGTAGGTCATGTTCCTCAACCTACAGCACCACCTTCACCACGCTTTGACCACCAAAGAAGGCGTTGGTCATCCACCCTTTGGTTTTCATGACCTCAACATCATCGGGCCTTATCGGGGTACTATCCGTATCGAATGAGCCTCAAGTAAACCCACATTATCCTCAACATCAGCAGTATCAGCCGCATGTATCTTTTGGTTACCCTCCGGTTCACCCACCAGTTAGACCGACTTTCGAGCAAGCACCAGCGGTGGATTGGTATACAAGATTGAGGAGAAATCGAGTTGAGAACTTCTTTGGTAATGTGGAGCATTCTAAAGCAGAGGAATGGATAAGAGGATTCGAGAAAGCTTGTAGGAACATACACGTTCCTGAGACAGAAATGGCACAGCTAGCAGTCAGTTTTATGTTGGGAGCAGCAGAAGCATGGATTGATGCCATCCAAAGCAGCAACGGTAAGGTAACGGATTGGGAAGGGTTCAAGACGATGTTTTATAATGAGTACTTCCCGGTTACAGTTCAAGCAGATAAAGCAAGTCAATTCTTGAAGCACAAGCAAGGTAATCACCGACGGTGGCCAAAGATACTAATAAGTTCAATGAGCTAGGAAGGTTCTATCCGGAATTGATGAAGGTAGAAGAGAGAAAGATGGCCCTCTATAAGGATGGGTTGGCCTACGAGATTCAGTCGGGCATGCTAGGATTCACGGCAAGGAATATGGCGGAGTTGATGAATAAAGCCTTGGAAGTCGAGACTTTCAGGAAGAGAGCTACAGTGGTTGTTAATAATAAGAGGAATTTTGGGACAAGTCAAGGCAGTTATAGGGGAGCGCCACAACAAGCATCCCAGAAGACTACGGCTCCTACAGCAGCTAAGGCTCCGAACAGTGCACCACTTTGCCCCAAGTGCAACAGAAATCATACAGGAGAGTGCAGGCAGAGTAGTAACGGTTGTTACGTTTGTGGTGAGCAAGGACACTTTTCTAGAGCGTGTCCAAACAGAGGAAACAAGAGTGGTTCGAGCCAAGGTAGCAGGAGAGGCGGCCCGAGCCGACCGGTTCGAGTTTTTGCAGCGGATGCCAATTTTGTGGAACCAGAGGATGACGTTATTTCAGGTATCATGTTATGGTTTTATTCTTCTATTAAGATATTTTATAGCGTGATTATTCATGTTGTAACTATATTTAAATAAATGAATATGCATACTAGGTACGATAATGTTAGAAAACCTAGTGGTCAAGGCTTTGTTTGATACGGGAGCGTCAAATACTTTTGTGTCAACCAAGGTAGCTAAGAAGTTGAACTTACCTTCAGAACCTTTAAGGAATACTTTGGAAATAACTACGCCGTTAGGGAAGGTAACAAGGGTAACTAGAATGATACCACAAGTGGAAGTTCGAGTCGGACCTTATCGATGTAAGAGTAACTTTACAGTTTTGGACTTTTCGGATTTTGATGTAATCCTCGGAATAGATTGGCTATCCGAGAATTATGTACACTTGGACTGTAAAGAGAAGAAAGTAACTTTTAAAGTACCTGGGAAATCAGACAAGACGTATCAAGGGAATGTGTACAAGCCGAGTAAGAAGAACCATCCGATCATATCGTTAAGGCGCGAAGGGCTTGTCGAAGGGTTGTGAAGGCTACTTGTTGTATGCAAGTGGACGTGGAACAAGTGAAGCCTAAGTTCGAGAGACTCCCATAGTGAGGAATATCCCGAGGTGTTTCGGAAGAGCTACCGGAAACATGCCGGACGAGAGAGATAGAGTTTGAGATTCGATTGATACCGGGAGCGACACGATTGCTAAGGCACCTTCTGAGAATGGCACCGGCTGAATTAAAGGAGTTGAAAGCTCAACTTAAAGATATGCTTGAAAGGAACATAATTCAGCCCAGTACCTCGCCTTGGGGAGCCCCTGTTTTGTTTGTGAAGAAGAAAGATGGCAGCATGAGAATGTGTATCGACTACAGAGAGCACTTTGAACAACCTACCGATCAAGAATAAGTATCCTCTACCAAGGATAGATGATCCGTTTAATCGATTTGCAGGTGGTAAGAAGGTGTTTTCCAAGATCGACCTGAGGTCTGGATATCATCAATTGAAGGTTAGGATAGCAGATATACCGAAGACGGCTTTCAGTACGAGATATGGACATTATGAGTTCCTTGTCATGCCTTTTGGACTCACTAATGCTCCATCGGCATTTATGGATTTGATGCAGCGAGTTTTCATGCCATACTTGGATAAGTTCGTGATAGTGTTCATAGACGATATCCTAGTTTACTCTAAGGATGAGAAAGAACACGAGGAACACTTAAGGATAGTGTTGGACACACTGAAAAAGAATCAGTTGTACGCAAAGTTTTCCAAGTGTGACTTTTGGTTGGATCGAGTGAGTTTCTTGGGTCATGTAATTTCTGGAGATGGTATTCAAGTTGATCCGGCAAAGATCGAGGCAGTTGAGAATTGGCCTGAACCTACCACAGTTTCAGAGGTAAGAAGCTTTCTTGGGTTGGCTGGTTACTACAGGATGTTCGTACAAGATTTTTCGAAGATAGCTACTCCACTCACCAGGCTGACACAGAAGAATGTGAAATTTGAATGGACTAATGAGTGTGATAAGGCCTTTCATACCTTGAAGAGTAAGTTGACTACGGCACCAGTGTTAGCAGTTCCGGAGATTTTTGATAAATACGATGTCTACACGGATGCTTCGGGACAGGGTTTGGGTTGTGTGTTGATGCAAGGAGGAAAAGTGATAGCTTATGCATCTAGGCAGTTGAAGGTGCATGAGAAAAATTACCCGACACATGATCTGGAGTTGGCAGCGGTGGTATTTGCCTTAAAGACTTGGAGGCATTACTTATATGGGGTTAAAGCAAGGATCTTCACCGACCATAAGAGTTTAAAGTATTTCTTCACACAAGAGAACCTGAATATGAGACAGAGGAGATGGTTAGAGTTCGTTAAGGACTATGATTTGGACATTCAGTACCATCCGGGAAAAGCGAATGTAGTGGCAGATGCTCTGAGCAGGAAACCAGTGTTTGCAGCTTCCAGTGTTGAGGTAATGGCGAGAAAGGTTTGATGGGTTGGAAATCGAAGCTTCGATCGATTGAAGACCGGCGATTTGTGGCACCGTTGTTAGCAAGGTCGAGTTGATGGATGATATACGGGAAAGCAAAGATTAAGACCCGGTTTTGTTGGACTTGAAGCGTGTTGCTAGGGGAGAAGCCTACGGTTGGTTACGTGTTGGATAAGAGTGGAAATCTGTGGTCTCGGGATCGTCTATGTGTACCCAATGTTGGCAACTTGAGACAAAGAATTATGGAAGAAGCACATAGGATAGCTTTTGCGGTTCATCCGGGTGCTACTAAAATGTACAGAGACTTAAAGGAAAGATTTTGGTGGCCCTCGATGAAAGTGGAAATAGCCAAGTTTGTGGCCGAGTGTGATGTGTGTCAGAAGGTTAAGGCGGAGCATAGAAGACCCGGTGGAATGCTTAAGTCATTGGATATCCCGGAATGGAAATGGGATAAGATCACAATGGACTTCATCACCGGATTACCTAGGACAAGAGGCGGACACGACGCAATTTGGGTAATTGTGGATAGATTGACCAAATCTGCCCATTTCTTACCGTACAAGGTTGACATGCCATTAAAGAAGATGACGACACTATATCTGGACAATATAGTAAAGCTACATGGAGTTCCAATCTCGATAGTTTCAGACCGTGATTCGAGATTTGTAAGTCGGTTTTGGAAGAGCTTGCAAGAAGCCTTCGGGACTAAGTTGGACTTGAGCACGGCTTTTCATCCTCAGACAGATGGACAGTCTGAGAGGACCATCCAAACACTCGAGGACATGTTGAGAGCTTGTGTTTTGGAGGTAGGCGGATCATGGGATGATTACCTATCGGTAGCGGAGTTTGCCTACAACAACAGTTTTCACACGAGTATAGGCATGCCGCCGTTTGAAGCGTTGTATGGGAGAAGATGTCGCATGCCACTGTTTTGGGATGAAGTCGGAGAGAGACAGATCACAGGGCCTGAAATGGTAGAACAAGCAAAGGAAAGGGTTCATTTGGTCAAGAAGAATCTGAAGGCAGCTCAAGACAGGCAGAAAAGTTGGGCTGATGTTAGAAGAAGACCTCTTGAGTTTGAAGTCGGCGATAGAGTTTACCTCCGAGCTTCACCGATGAAAGGAGTGAAACGCTTTGGACAAAAAGGAAAGCTAAGTCCAAGGTATGTTGGACCTTTTGTGATTTTGGAGAGAGTTGGGACGTTAGCTTATAAGCTTCAGTTGCCAGAATCAATGTCGAGAGTCCATAATGTGTTTCACGTTTCGATGTTGAAGAAGTGTCTGACTAAGAAGGATGTGGAAACTACGGTTGACCCAGAAATCTTACAAGATAACCTTGGATATGACGAGAGACCTATCAAGATCCTAGACCGGAAAGAAAAGATGATTAAGAGACGGATGATCCCTTTGGTGTTAGTTCAGTGGAGCAATCATTCACCCGAGGAGGCAACTTGGGAAGTGGAAAGCGACATGCTTAGTGAGTTCCAAGAGTTTGGGGAATTACCAGGTATGTTCTAGTTTCGAGGACGAAACTCCTTTTAAGGGGGGGGAGAATGTAATATTCCGATTTTCGGGAAAGGGCAGACGTGTCATTTTGCGAAAACGAAATATTAGGTTCGGTTTCCTTTTTATTCGGAGTTAATTATTTTGGATGTTTATATATATATCTCGAGTTATATATATGTATAAACTTATGGAGAGTCAGTTTTGTTAAGCAAGGGGCAAATAAGGAAAAAACTAAATTTTTGGAATTTGGTATAAAAGGAAAATCTACCTAAGATTAACCCTTAACCTAATTTCACTTTTTAATCACAAACAACCCCATCCTGCGCAACTTTGTGAGGAGAAGGAGAGACTTGGACAGATTTTCACAATTCTAAAGGGAGCAATATCGTTTTCGGACCGGACTCGATTCTAGGATTTGTTGTGGAACAGGCACCGTTTGGTTACCGGCTGAAAGACATTGCAGCAGACTTTTGCTGAGTTTTGATCAGTTTTCTGGGCTGCAAAAGGTAAGAAGAACCTGTCCTATGAAATCAATTACTAGTTATAGGGATTTGATCATGTTCCAAGACGTTTTGGTGTTAGAAAAATTGAGTTGTTGCCTTGGTAAATGACTATGGATGTTATGGTATTGTTAGACGAGGTCTAAGTGCTCATTGTGTTGTTATTTTCTGGTTCTTGGGTGGAAATACGATCTGGGGTTCGAACGATGAAGAATTAGGGTTCCAGTCGAACCCAGTGGTGAAAGGCCCGGTATTCGGACGAAGCGCCCAGCTTATAGGTTCCACCTTGACGAAAGCGTCTGGTCGTAATGGACGAGCGCCCGAGGTGCTATTTACATTCGTGATTGAACTGTTTTGGGTGGACGAGCGGCCCACTATTTTGGACGGGCGCCCATTAAATCGAACGGGCGCCCAAGTCTTTAAACGGGCGCCCATTTTTGTATGCGCTTCTTTTCTATGTTAGATGCTATTCAGCCTTGAAACATGCTTTAACTATATGAAACCTTTGTATTTGATATGTAACATGGTATAAATATAGACAAGCCTGAATTGAGCTTCTGATTCGTTCAGTTAAAACACCGAATGTACTCTTAAAGGAGTTGAAGTTCGGATCCGTCGGAAGAGCATGATAGGCTTGTGCTTTGATGAATTAGGATTCATCAATGTCTGTGTATGTGCTAGGACTTGTCCGTGTCTAGTGTTCTAGGAAGAGAGTAGTATGTGTGAGGGAGATTATTTGAAAACACTTAGGTTGGCTAGTTAATAACTTAATAAACAACGTATGTGACTAGTAAAAGATTAAACAACATGTCTCTCTTGGCTAGGCACCAGGCTAAATCGCGATGCATGTGCTACCTCCTGAAGGTGGAAGAACTTCGTGAGGTCAAAAGACCCTAAGCACGGAAGGACTCTCACGAGGTGTGCGTGCTATCGGAGTCTACCTTTCTAGACTTCGTGGGTATTGGTGTGATCCACTAATATGTTGCAATAGAGTGTTCCCAAGGTAGAATAACTCAGAGGTCAATGACCCTAAGTCACAGAGGGACTCTTTGAGGTGGATCTTGCGTGAGTGCCCTTGAGTGCGGTTGTAACATAGATAGGTTAAGTTAGAAACAGATTAGTCACAACATGTTGATGAGCATGAAGTGAACCCTAGATTGAGTCGGTCTCTTATAACCAAATAAACAACTTAAATATCTTTCCTTATAATTTCTTTTGGTTTCATAGCTTCTCTTTCTTCGAGTACATTGTACTTACCTCGAATGCATATTTTTCTATTTTGCCTTTAATTTGGTTGTAAGCTACGTATAAAATGAATTTAAACACTAGCTTTTCTTTTGGATACACATTGAATAGACAAAAATCATATTATTGAGTTTAACTCATCCAAGTCGTGAGGCTTGAACATCACTTGCGGGTGAGAATTTTTTTCATCGTAGAAATTTCAACCCTTCGAGAATTTATCAACACTGTGAGTGATTGTCGGGCGTTCTCTTCCTACGATTTAGTTGGAATTGCTAAGCCTAGGATCCTAAGCTCGTCATTGTTCCCCCTAGTTACTTCCTGGGCGAAACATCGGATTTGATTCCATCCGGGATCACATCAGTTGGTAGCAAAGCTCAGCAACTTCGGTGAGCAAATATCCCTTTTATTGTTTTCCTTTATTTCGTATCATTCCAAGAAAAAAATTTCATGTTCTTGTTCTTTTGTTTTCAGTCGCCCAACCCCCCCCCCCCCCCCCCCCTAAGAACACAAGCAATCTTCATCCACCAACCCGGAAATTTCCTTGTATCTTCAAACCTTCAACCCCAAGAACCCTAAAATCTCTTTAATAAAAAAAAATCTCCCCCCAGGGCGTAATTGTTCTTGTTGTTCGATCATCATCATAAAAAAAATCCTGCGTATTTGTTCATCAAATATCATCCTGCCTGCTTGATATTTAAGTTGATTTATCCTTGTTCATTGTTGCCGCACCAATCACAAAAAAAAAGAGGTCGGCCCTAATTACCAAAAGTCGGCTGTTTTAAGTTTTCCTTAGTTGCATTAATTAATTGATCTATCTTAAAAAGTCGGCCACAGTTTAAAAAAAAAAAAAAAAAAATAGAGAGTTGACTTAATTCTTTTTATTCAGAAAGAATTAGGCCATTGAAAAAAAAGGTATAGCTTAAAGTTTAAGGGGAGGAAATTTACATTTGTAGCTTTGTCCCCCGATGAAGCACACAAGGATCAACTCCATATTGCTGCAACCCGAGAGCAACAAAAAAAAACGAGGGAGTTATATAGTTGAAAAGTAAACCAAAAGCGACGGGAGAGAAAAACCAAGAGGGTAATGTGATTCGCGAGGAGGGTAAAATACAAGTTGAAAATAAAAATGTGAGGGAGTGAGCTATTCTACCATATGAGGGGAAATAAAATCGAAAAGTTAACCGCAAGGGAAGGTGCCATTAGTAGTGAGGGAGCTTCTAAAGTTGAAAAGAAAAAGGAGGCCAAAGTGAGAAGTAGGTTTTATGCGAGGAATAATGAGGTTTGCATTGCCATTAAGGCTGGAAATGCACCTCTCCTCTTTATTTACAAAGAGGCCGTACCCCCATCCCTTCCCTATGTTTTCTAACCGTTTCGGAACTCACAGATTCCCTTCCTCTTGTTGTTGTGTCTCTATTGCAGGAATTTGCTGATGTCTTTCCCGAGGAGGAACCAAGCGGATTGCCACCATTACGTGGTGTGGAGCATTACATAGACTTTATTCCCGGAGTAGGGTTGCCTAACCGACCAGCCTATCGTGCTAATCCGGAAGAAACTAAAAAAATCCAAAGGCAAGTGACGGAGATGTTGGAGAAAGGTAAAATTCGAGAATCTATGAGTCCTTGCGCGGATCCGGTAATCATAGTCCCCAAGAAAGGAGGTGAATAGAGGATGTGCACCGACTGTCGTGCAATCAATCAAATCACTGTAAGGTATCGCTATCCCATTCGTCGTTTAGATGATATGTTGGATGAGTTATGTGGTGCTAAATTTTTTACTGAAATCGATTTGAAAAGTGGCTATCATCAAGTGAGGATTCGTGAGGGTGACGAGTGGAAAACTGCATTTAATACTAAATTTGGGTTATATGAATGGCTTGTCATGCCTTTTCGTTTAACTAATGCACCTAGTACCTTTATGAGGTTAATGAATGAGGTTCTTAGAGAGTTTATTGGTAAGTTTGTGATAGTTTATTTTGATGACATCCTAATTTACAGCCAAGACATGGAACAACATATGAGCCACTTACGGGTTGTTTTGGAAACTCTTAGCAAAGTAAAATTGTATGCTTACCTTAAGAAGTGTTCGTTTTGCTTGGATAGAGTTGTGTTTCTTGGCTTTGTTGTGAGTTCACCGGGTGTTGAGGTCGATAGAGAGAAGATCAAAGCGGTGGAAGAATAGCCTGAACCGACAAATTATGTAGAGGTTCGTAGTTTTCATGGCCTTGCGGGGTTTTATAGGCGATTTGTCAAGGATTTCAGCTCCTTGGCCGTGCTCCTAAATGAGTTGGTAAAGAAGAATGTCCCTTGGCAGTGGGGCCCGAAGCAAAGGGAAGCTTTCGAATCTCTTAAAGCTCGTTTAATTTCTGCCCCCATTCTTGCTTTGCCTGATTTTAATAAAGCTTTTGAACTTGAATGTGATGCATCGGGTGTGGGTATTTTTGGTGTTTTAATTCAAGAGTCTAGACCAATTGCATATTTTAGTGAGAAATTGAAAGGTGCCCATTTGAATTATGCTACTTAAGATAAGGAGTTGTATGCTTTGGTTAGATGTCTTCAAACTTGGCAGCATTATCTTCGACCTAGGGAATTTGTTATTCTTACTGATCATGAGTCCCTCAAGTGTATTAAAGGTCAGGGTAAGTTGAGTAAGCGACATGTTCGTTGGATGGAATTCATTGAATCCTTTCCTTATGTGATTAAGTATAAAAAAGGCAAGGATAACGTGGTAGCTGATGCATTATCTCGTCGCTACACTTTGATTACTACCATGCAAACTAAATTTCTTGGTTTTGAATTTATTAAGGAATTGTATGCTTTAGATCCTGATTTTGGTGAGACATTTGTGGCTACTGTGCATGCGGTTGATGGCCATTTTTATAGGCCAGAGGGATTTTTGTTTCGTGATAATGTTTTATGCATTCCCCAATGTTCCTTACATGAATTTTTGGTTAGGGAGGCACATTGTGGTGGCCTTATGGGTCATTTCGGTGTTACTAAAACCTTAGACATGCTTAAGTCGCATTTCTTTTGGCCTAAAATGAAAGTTGATGTTACACGTATATGTGATGCTTGTCTTGTGTGCAAATCGGCTAAGTCTAATTCAGCCCCCCCACGGTTTGTACACAACCCTCCCTATTCCCACGTCCCCTTGGACTGATTTGTCTATGGACTTTGTGTTGGGTTTTCCTCGTTCAAAGAGTGGTAAGGATTCGGTCTTTGTTGTGGTGGATCATTTTTCTAAGATGGCTCCCTTCATTGCATCTAATAAAATGAATGATGCATCTAATATTGCCGATTTGTTCTTTAAAGAGATTGTTCGTTTGCATGGGGTACAACGTACTATTGTGAGTGATCGTGATGTGAAATTTATAAGTCACTTTTGGAGAGTTCTTTGGCAGCATTTGGGTACTCAATTGTTGTTTTCTATTGCCTATCATCCCCAGAAGGATGGTCAAACTGAGGTGGTTAATCAAGTTTTGGGGCAATTACTTCGTATAGTGGTCCAGAAAAATTTGAAAAATTGGGAAAATTGTTTGCCATATGTTGAGTTTGCTTATAATCGTTGTAAACATTCTGCTACTCGTTTTACTCCCTTTGGGGTCGTGTATGGGTTCAACCCAGAAACACCATTTTCTTTGGCTCCTTTGCCCGCAGGTATGCATGCTAGCTTGGATGGTGAGCAGAAAGCTGAATTGGTAAAAAAAAAGTTGCACGAGTATTGTAGGAGGCATATGGAGAATGCAACGGCTCGATATGTGAAGCAAGCAAACAAGGGCCGTAAGGAGGTTATCTTTGCACCCGGGGATTGGGTGTGGCTGCACTTTCATAAAGATAGGTTTCCCAAACACTGGAAATCTATGTTACATCCTCGTGTTGATGGTCCTTTTGAGGTGATAGAGCGCGTCAACGACAATGCCTATAAGGTTGCTATTCCACCTGAATGGGGCGTCTCTGGCACCATCAACGTATCTGATTTGATGCCTTTTGACAACCCCTACGATTTGAGGATAGATCTTTCACAACCAGGAGGGAATGATGTGATCCATGATGACATTCCTGACCCATTGGCGCCTATGCAGCCCATGGATTATCTGGTAGTTCGAGATGGGCCAATAACAAGGCTCCAAAGGAAGAGATTGAGAGATGCTATGAACAACTTGGTGATAGAGACTTATTCAGAGTTCAGAGAGCCCGTGGAGAAGACTGAGGCGCCAATAGTGACCCTCTTTAATGCTGTTGGGCCTGGTTAGAGCTTTATTGCGTGGTTTGGCTTCATATTGGGCCAAAAGCCCAAGTTCTGGATGCCAAGAAGCTGATGGACGAAATTGTTAGTGTTGGACTTATTTTACTTTGATTATGCAGCTTTTGTTTGATTATTATCTAATAAAGGTCATTTGGGCCTAAGTAGGCTAGGTAAGCCCATTTACTTCACATGGGGCGTATTTTCTAGGTGGAAAATTCTCCCACATTGCTTTTTTCCTTTCTAGTTCTTTTGGTTGTAAGCATATATAAGGCAAACACTAGCTTTTCTTTTGGATACACATTGAATAGACAAAAATCATATTATTGAGTTTTACTCATCCAAGTCGTGAGGCTTGAACATCATTTGCGAGTGAGAATTTTCTTCGTCGTAGAAAGTTTAACCCTTCGAGAATTTACCAGCACTATGAGCGATTGTTGGGCATTATCTCCCTACGATTTAGTTGGAATTGCTAGGTCAAGGATCCTTTGATCGTCATTGTTCCTCCTAGTTACTTCCTGGGCGAAACATCGGATTTGATTCCATCCAGGATAACATCAATAAGGTTAAAAATTATCTTTGAAGTAATGATGTGATATATCGACCACAATGATAAATAAGGCACGGCGGTGCAAACAGCAGGCGAATCGGACCCCGAATGGCCTTGTACAAGGAATCAAAAATCACACCGTTAGGTACTCTATGGGTACAAAAAAAGTACGAAGAAAAAGGTTTGTAATTTTCTTTGAAGTAACGATGTGATATCTACCAGAAAGTTAAATAAGACACGTCGGTGCAAACATCATGCAAAACGGACACACGAATGACCTTGTACAAGGAATCAAAAATCACACCATTAAGTAATCATTGGGTATAAAAAAAGTATGAAAAAGGATTGTAATTATCTTTGAAGTAACGATGTGATATCGACCAGAACGATAAATAAGGCACGCCGGCGCAAACGGCATGCAAAATGGACACCCGAATGGCCTTGTACAAGGAATCAAAAATCACACCGTTAAGTAGTCGGTGGGTACAAAAAAAGTACGAAAAAAAGGTTTGTAACTTTCTTTGAAGTACTGATGTGATATCGACCAAAACGATAAACAAGGCATGCCGGAACAAACGGCAAGCAAAACGGAGACCAGAATGGCCTTGTACAAGGAATCAAAAATCTCACCGTTAAGTAATCTATGGGTATGAAAAAAACGACGAAAAAAAACGTTTGTAATTTTCTTTGAAGTACTGATGTGATATCGACCAGAAAGTTAAATAAGACAAATCGGCGTAAATGGCATGCGAAACGGAAACCCGAATGGCCTTGTACAAGGAATAAAAAATCACACCATTAAGTACTATATGGGTAAAAAAAAGTATGAAAAAACGTTTGTAATTTTCGTTGAAGTACTGATATGATATCGATAAGAATGATAAATAAGGCACGGCCGTGCAAACAACAGGCGAATAGCCTTGTACAAGGAATCAAAAATCACACCGTTAAGTAATCTTTGGGTACAAAAAAAGTACGAAAAAAATTGTTTGTAATTTTCTTTGAAGTACAAACGTGATATCGACCAAAAATTTAAATAAGACACGTCGGCGCAAATGGCTTGCAAAACGGATACCCGAATGGCCTTGTACAAGGAATAAAAAATCACACGTTAAGTAATCATTGGGTATGAAAAAAAGGGTTTGTAATTTTCTTTGAAGTAACGATGTGTTATCGACCAGAAAGTTACATAAGACAAATCGGCGTAAACGGCATGTGAAACAGACACCCGAATGGCCTTGTACAATGAATCAAAAATCACACCGTTAACTAATCGGTGGGTACAAAAAAAGTATGAAAAAAAGTTTGTAATTTTCTTTGAAGTACTGATGTGATATCGACCAGAACGATAAATAAGGCATGCCGGCGCAAAATAGACACCCGAATGGCCTTGTACAAGGAATGAAAAATCACACCGTTAAGTATTGTATGGGTACAAAAAGAAGTACGAAAAAAAGTTTGTAATTTTCTTTGAAGTACTGATGTGATATCGACCAGAACGATAAATAAGGCACACGGCGCAAACGGCTTGCAAAACGGACAACCGAATGGCCTTGTACAAGGAATCAAAAATCACCACGTTAAGTAATCGGTGGGTATAAAGAAGTACAAAAATTTTTTTTGTAATTATCTTTGAAGTAACGATGTGATATCATCCAGAACGATAAATAAGGCACGCCAAATATAAACGGGCAAGAAAACGGACACCCGAATGGCCTTGTACATGGAAACAAAATCACACCGTTAAGTACTCTATGGGTACAAAAAAGAATGAAATACAACGTTTGTAATTCTCTTTGAGGAAACTATGTGATATCGACCAGAAAGTTAAATAAGACAAATCGGCGTAAACGGCATGCAAATCGGACACCCAAATGGCCTTGTACAAGGAATCAAAATTCACACCGTTAAGTACTCTATGGGTACAAAAAAATTTTGAAAAAAAATTGTAATTTTCTTTGAAGTACTTATGATATATCGACCAGAACAATAAATAAGGCACGCCGGCACAAACGGCAAGCAAAATGGAGACCAGAATGGCCATGAACAAGGTATCAAAAATCACACCGTTAAGTACTCTGTGGGTACAAAAAGTATGAAAAAAAGTTTTGTAATTATCTTTGAAGTACTGATGTGATATCGACCAGAACGATAAATAAGGCATGGCGGTGCAAGCGGCAAGCACAACGGAGACCAGAATGGCCTTGTACAAGAAATCAAAAATCACACCGTTAAGTACTCATTGGGTATAGAAAAAAGTACGAAAAAAGGTTTGTAATTTTCTTTGAAGTCACGATGTGATATCAACCACAACGATAAATAAGGCACGGCGGCGTAAACGACATGAGAAACGGATACCCGAATGGAATTATACATGGAATATAAAATCACACCGTTAAGTAATCGGTGGGTATAAAAAAAGTACGAAAAAGAAGGTTTGTAATTATTTTTGAAGTAACGATGTGATATCGACCATAACGATAAATAAGGCACGGCAGTGCAAACTGCATGCGAAACGGACACTAGAATGGCCTTGTACAAGGAATCAAAAATCACACCGTTAAGTACTCCATGGGTACAAAAAATAGTACGAAAAAAAACGTTTGTGATTTTCTTTGAAGCACTGATGTGATATCGACTAGAACGATAAATAACGCACGCGGCACAAACGGCAAGCAAAACGGAGACCAGAATGGCGTTTTACAAGGAATCAAAAATCACACCGTTAAGTAATCGGTGGGTACAAAAAAATTACGGAAAAAAACGTTTGTAATTCTTTTTGAAGTAACTATGTGATATCGACCAGAAAGTTAAATAAGACAAATTGGCGTAAACGGCATGCGAAACGGACACCCGAAAGCCCTTGTACAAGAATAAAAATCACACCGTTTAGTAATCGGTGGGTACAAAAAGTATGAAAAAGGTTTGTAATTATCTTTGAAGTAACGATGTGATATCGACCACAACGATAAATAAGGCCCGGCGGTGCAAACGACATGCAAAACGGACTCCCGAATGGTCTTGTACAAGGAATCAAAAATCACACCTTTAAGTAATATATGGGTATGAAAAATAAGATTGTGATTTTCTTCGACGTAACGATGTGATATTGACCAGAACGTTAAATAAGGCACGGCGGCGTAAACGGTATGCGACACGGACACCCGAATGGATTTGTAGAAGGAATCAAAAATCACACCGTTAAGTAATCTTCATGTTTAAATAAAGTACGAAAAAAAGTTTTGTAATTATCTTTGAAGTAACGATGTGATATCGACCGACAATGATTAATAAGGCACGGTGGTGAAAATGGCATAAAAAAGTACGAAAAAACGGACACCGAATGGCCTTGTATAATGAATCAAAAATCACACCGTTAAGTAATCGGTGGGTATAAAAAAAAGTACAAAATAAAAGGTTTGTAATTATCTTTGAAGTAACGATGTGATAATGACCACAACGATAAATAAGGCACGGCGGTGCAAACGGCATGCAAAACGGACACTAGAATGGCTTTGTACATGGAATCAAAAATCACACCATTAAGTAATCGGTGGGTACAAAAAAGGTTTGTAATTTTCTTTGAAGTACTGATGTGATATCGGCCAGAACGATAAATTAGGCACGCCGGCGCAAACGGTATGCGAAACGTACACCCGAATGGCCTTGTACAAAGAATAAAAAATCACACCGTTAAGTAATCGGTGGGTACGAAAAAAAGTATGAAAAAAAACGTTTGTAATTTTCTTTGAAGTACTGATTTGATATCAACCAGAACGATAAATAAGGCACGCCGGCGCAAACGGCAAGCAAAACGGAGACTAGAATGGCCTTGTACAAGGTATCAAAAATTACACCGTTAAGTAATCTGTACAAAAAAAAAAGGTTTGTTATTATCTTTCAAGTACTGATGTGATATCGACCATAACGATAAATAAGGCACGGGGGTGCAAAAGGCAGGCGAAACGGACACCCAAATAGCCTTAGGTACAAGGAATAAAAATCACACCGTTAAGTAATTGGTGGGTACAAAAAAAGTACGAATAAATGATTTGTAATTATTTTTGAAGTAACAATGTGATATCGACCACAACGATAAATAAGGCACGGCGGCGTAAACGGCATAAGAAACGGACACCCGAATGGCCTTGTACATGGAATCAAAAATCACACCGTTAAATACTATATAGTATAGGTACAAAAAAAAGTATGAAAAAAACTTTTGTAATTTTCTTTGAAGTACTGATGTGATATCGGCCAGAACGATAAATAAGGCACACCAGCGCAAACGGCATGCGAAGGCACGCTTGCGCAAATGGCAAGCAAAACATAGACCAGAATAGCTTTGTACAAGGAATCAAAAATCACACCGTTAAGTACTCTATGGGTACAAAAATATATACGAAAAAAACGGTGTAATTATCTTTGAAGTATTTATGTGATATCGACCAGAATGATAAATAAGGCACGCCGGCGCAAACGGCAAGCAAAACGGAGACCAGAATGGCCTTGTACAAGGTATCAAAAATCAAACCATTAAGTACTCTGTGGGTACAAAAAAGTACGAAATAAAGGTTTGTAATTATCTTTGAAGTAACGATGTGATATCGACGACTACGATAAATAAGGCACGGCGGCGCAAACGGCAAGCAAAACGTAGACCAGAATGGCCTTGTACAAGGTATCAAAAATCACAGCATTAAGTACTCTGTGGGTACAAAACAATTATGAAAATTAAGGTTTGTAATTATCTTTGAAGTAACGATGTGATATCGACCACAACGATATATAAGGCACGGCGGTGCAAAAACTACATGCGAAACGGACACAAGAATGGCCTTGTACAAGGAATCAAAAATCACACCGTTAAGTACTCCATGGGTACAAAAAAATGTATGGAAAAAAACGTTTGTGATTTTCTTTGAAGTACTGATGTGATATCGACCAGAACGATAAATAAGGCACGCCGGCGCAAACGGAAAGCAAAACGGAGACCAGAATGGCCTAGTACAAGGAATCAAAAATCACACCGTTAAGTAATCGGTGGGTACAAAAAATGTATGGAAAAAAGGTTTGTAATTATCTTTGATGTATGTTGTGATATCGAGCACAACGATAAATATGGCATGGCGGTGCAAACGGCAGACGAAACGGACTCCCGAATGGCCTTGTACAAGAAATCAAAAATCACACCGTTAAGTAATATATATGTATGAAAAAAGCATGAAAAATAAGCTTGTTATTTTATTCGAAGTAACGATGTGATATCGACCAGAACGTTAAATAAGGCACGGCGGCGTAAACGGCATGCGAAACGGACACCCGAATGGCTTTGTACAAGGAATCAAAAATCACACTATTAAGTAATCATTGGGTATAAAAAAAAGTACAAAAAAGGTTTTGTAATTATCTTTGAAGAAACGATGTGATATCGACCATAACGATAAATAAGGCACGGCGGTACAAACGGAATGCAAAACGGACACTAGAATGGCATTGTACAAGGAATCAAAAATCACATCGTTAAGTAATCATTGGGTATAAAAAAAGTATGAAAAAAAGGTTTGAAACTGAGACCCGAATGGCCTTGTACAAGGAATGGCCCGAATGGCCTTGTACAAGGAATCAAAAATCAAAAATCACACCGTTAAGTAGTCGGTGGGTACAAAAAAAATATGGAAAAAAAGGTTTGTAACTTTCTTTGAAGTACTGATGTGATAACGACCAGAACGATAAATAAGGCATGCCGGCACAAACGGTAAGCAAAACGGAGACAAGAATGGCCTTGTACAAGGAATCAAAAATCTCACCGTTAAGTAATCTATGGGTATGAAAAAAAGGACGAAAAAAAATGTTTGTAATTTTCTTTGAAGTATTGATGTGATATCGACCAGAAAGTTAAATAAGACAAAATGGCGTAAATGGAAAGCGAAAAGGACACCCGAATGGCCTTGTACAAGGAATAAAAAATCGCACCGTTAAGTACTCTATGGCTACAAAAAAAGTATGAAAAAAGCGTTTGTAATTTTCTTTGAAGTACTGATGTGATATCGACAAGAACGATAAATAAGGCATGGCGGTGCAAACGGCAGGCGAATGGCCTTTTACAAGGAATCAAAAATCACACCGTTAATTAATCTATGGGTACAAAAAAAAGTACGAAAAAAAAGCTTGTAATTTTCTTTGAAGTACATACGTGATATCGACCAGAAAGTTAAATAAGACACGTCGGCGCAAACGGCATGCAAAACGGATACCCAAATTGCCTTGTACAAGGAATAAAAAATCACACTTTATGTAATCATTGGGTACAAAAAAAAAAAAGGTTTGTAATTTTCTTTGAAGTAACGATGTGATATATCAATAGTTAATAAGAAAACACGGCGTAAACGGCGGAAACGGACACCGAATGGCCTTGTACAAGAAATCAAAAATCACACCGTTAAGTAATCGGTGGGTACAAAAAAGTATGAAAAAAGTTTGTAATTTTCTTTGAAGTAATCGATGTGATATCGACTTTAACGATAAATAAGGCACGCCGGCGCAAAACGGACACCCGAATGGCCTTGTACAATGAATCAAAAATCACACCGTTAAGTACTGTATGGGTACAAACAGAAGTACCAAAAAAACTTTGTAATTTTCTTTGAAGTACTGATGTGATATCGACCATAATGATAAATAAGGCACGCCGGCGCAAACGGCTTGCAAAGCGGACAACCGAATGGCCTTGTACAAGGAATCAAAATTACCCCGTTAAGTAATCGGTGGGTATAAAGAAGTACAAAAAATGGTTTGTAGTTATCTTTGAAGTAACAATGTGATATCATCCAGAATGATAAATATGGCACGCCAGCGCAAACGGCAGGTGAAACGGACACCCCAATGGCCTTGTACAAGGAAACAAAAATCAGTAAGTACTATAAGGGTACAAAAAAGTATGAAAAAAAATGTTTGTAATTCTCTTTGAAGAAACTATGTGTTATCGACCAGAAATTTAAACAAGACAAATCGGCGTAAACGGCATGCGAATTGGACACCCGAATGGCCTTGTACGAGGAATCAAAAATCACACCATTAAGTACTCTATGGGTACAAAAAAAATGTATGAAAAAAAATGTAATTTTCTTTGAAGTACTGATGTGATATCGACCAAAACAATAAATAAGGCACGCCGGCGAAAACGGCAATCAAAATGGAGACCAGAATGGCCATATACAAGGTATCAAAAATCACACCATTAAGTACTCTGTAGGTACAAAAAAGTACGAAAAAAAGGTTTGTAATTATCTTTGAAATACTGATGTGATATCGACCAGAACAATAAATAAGGCACGACGGTGCAACCGGCAAGAAATACGGAGACCAGAATGGCCTTGTACAAGGAATCAAAAATCACACCGTTAAGTCCTCATTGGGTATAAAAAAGTATGAAAAAGGTTTGTAATTTTCTTTGAAGTCACGATGTGAAATCGACCACAATGATAAATAAGGCACGGCGGCGTAAACGGCATGAGAAATGGACACCCGAATGGCCTTATACATGGAATATAAAATCACACCGTTAAGTAATCGGTGGGTATAAATAAAGTATGATAAAGAAGGTTTGTAATTATCTTTGAAGTAATGATGTGATATGGACCATAACGATAAATAAGGCACGGCGGTGAGAACTGCATGCGGAACGGACACTAGAATGGCCTTGTACAAGGAATCAAAAATCACACCGTTAAGTACTCCATGGGTAATAAAATAGTACGAAAAAAAATGTTTGTGATTTTCTTTGAAGCAATGATGTGATATCGACCAGAATGATAAATAAGGCATGCCGGCGCAAACGGCAAGCAAAACGGAGACCAGAATGGCCTTTTACAAGGAATCAAAAATCACACCGTTAAGTAATCGGTGGGTACAAAAAAAGTACGAAAAAACGTTTGTAATTCTTTTTGAAGTAACTATGTGATATCGACCAGAAAGTTAAATAAGAAAAATCGGCGTAAACGGCATGCGAAACAGACACCTGAAAGGCCTTGTACAAGGAATCAAAAATCACACCGTTAAGTAATCGGTAGGTACAAAAAAGTACAAAAAAAGGATTGTAATTATCTTTGAAGTAACGATGTGATATCGACCACAACGATAAATAGGGCCCGGCGGTGCAAACGGCATGCAAAACAGACTCCCGAATGGTCTTGTACAAGGAATCAAAAATCACACCGTTAAGTAATATATGGGTATGAAAAAGGTAAGAAAAATAAGGTTGTGATTTTCTTCGACATAATGATGTGATATCGACCAGAATGTTAATTAAGGCACGGCGGCGTGAACGGTATGCGAAACGGACACCCGAATGGATTTGTACAAGGAATCAAAAATCACACCGTTAAGTAATCTTTGGGTTAAAAAAAGTATGAAAAAAAAGTTTTGTAATTATCTTTGAAGTAACGATGTGATATTGACCACAACGATAAATAAGGCACGGCGGTGCAAACGGCAGGCAAAACGGACACTAGAATGGCCTTGTACAATGAATCAAAATTACACCGTTAAGTAATCATTGGGTATAAAAAGTATGAAAAAAATGTTTTTGTATTTATCTTTGAAGTAACGTTGTGATATCGCCCACAACGATAAATAAGGAAAATCAGCGTAAACGGCAGGCGAAACGGGCACCCGAATGGCCTTGTACAATGAATAAAAAATCACACCGTTAAGTAATCGGTGGGTATAAAAAAAGTATGAAATAATAGGTTTGTAATTATCTTTGAAGTAACGATGTCATATCGACCACAACTATAAAAAAGGCACGGCGGTGCGAACGGCATGCGAAACGGACACTAGAATGGCTTTGTACAAGGAATCAAAAATCACACCGTTAAGTAATCGGTGGGTACAAAAAAAAGTACGAAAAAAGAGGTTTGTAATTTTCTTTGAAGTACTGATGTGATATCGGCCAAAACGATAAGTTAGGCACGCCGACGCAAACGGCAAGCGAAACGTACACCCGAATGCCCTTGTACAAGGAATAAAAAATCACACCGTTATGTGATCGGTGTGTACGAAAAAAAGTACGAAAAAAATCGTTTGTAATTTTCTTTGAAGTACTGATGTGATATCGACCAGAACGATAAATAAGGCACGCCGGCGCAAACGGCAATCAATACGGAGACTAGAATGGCCTTGTACAGGGTATCAAAAATTACGCCGTTAAGTAATATGTGGGTACAAAACAAGTACAAAAAAAGGTTTTTAATTTTCTTTGAAGTACTGATGTGATATCGACCATAACGATAAATAAGGCACGGGTGTGCAAAAGGCAGGCGAAACGGACACCCGAATGGCCTTGTACAAGGAAAAAAACACACCGTTAAGTAATAGGTGGGTACAAAAAAAGTATGAAAAAAAGGTTTGTAATTATTTTTTAAGTAACGATGTGATATCGACCACAATGATAAATAAGGCACAGCGGCGTAAACGGCATGAGAAACGGTCACCCGAATGGCCTTGTACAAGGAATCAAAAATCACACCGTTAAGTAATCAGTGGGTATAAAAGAAGTATGAAAAATAATGTATGTAATTATCTTTGAAATAACGATGTGATATCGACTACAACGATAAATAAGGCTCGGCGGTGCAAAAGGCAAGCGAAACGGACACTAGAATGGCCTTGTACAAGGAATCAAAAATCACACCGTTAAATACTATATGGGTACAAAAAAAAGTATGAAAAAAATGTTTGTAATTTTCTTTGAAGTACTGATTGTTCGGAAATCTACGCGGGAACGCAGCGGAATTTAAAATTTTATTTCCTTTTAACCAGGATCGACTTCGTTTAAGCAATAAACAAATAAGCTAGTAGATTGTTGTTACCTTTTTTTTTTTTTTTTTTTTTTTTTTTTTTTTTTTCGGGATACGAAAGGAGGGGAGGGGATTCGAACCCTGGTCCTCCCACTGAGGCCAGGGTAAAGCCCAGGGCACTAACCACTGGGATGAGCCGTATGCTCACTGTTGTTACCTTGATTGATCTAAAAGATCGACGCTTTGACCGTCTAAGGAGAGTAGTTCTGCACAGAGCCGCCCAAGTGTTCGGCCTCTACCGCTAGTCCACACGAATAGCCCGCCGGAATCCCATCATGGATTGCTATTGGAAAACTCCGGTTGCTAGACCGGCCCTTTTCCCCTCTCCCCAACTCTCTATAGGATGCTCTCTATTTTACACAAGAACTATTAATTCTTGGAATTGTGATGTACAAAAATGCTTGACACACACCTCTTATTTATAGTGAGAGAAGAAAACATTTTCCCAATAAAATAGGGAAAATATAATTGATTGATTTATCTCATTTATTATAATATCTTATATTAAATAAGTCTAGGATATTGTCAATATCTTATATTGAATATTTCAAGATATTGTCAATATCTAATATTGACTATCTTTAATTTATTACCATAAATCAAATTTACATGTGTATATATACATATATATTACACAAATAAATCTATATATAAATATCATATACACACACTACATGCGCATGTGCATGCAAATCATTAATTTGATTTACACTAGTGCACACGCATACAAAGATATATATATATATATATATATATATATATATATATATATATATATATTAATATCCAATAATCGGTAATATTATTAATTAAATTGCACAATTCAAGTGTATCTTATACACACACAAATTGCGCCACCTTAGCCAATAAATTGGCATCCGGAATATTTTTAATTAATATAATATTATTAATATCTTGTATTTAATTTATTCATAATAAATAAATACCACCATATTAATTTACCACTATACCCTTATAGTACGAGATAAACTTTCCTTATTTGGTTATCATCTATAACCACATTTTAATCCGGCTAGATGTTCTTATGTGTGTGACCCAATAGGCTTCCGAATATGTTGGCCGTAGACACAAAGTGCATATTACGAAAATGCCCTTCATGCCTAACGATCACGGGATAGCGTCTAGAAACACACCGTGACCCCCAATCATCGGAAGAGTCAAATGCAATGACTACTACCTTTCATGTGAAATAGTTACCGTGTAACTTACAATCCTATCGCTGTAATAATATCCATACGGTCGTTAGTCGAGTGTCAAAACATGAACGACCGTATCTTATAATCTGGATATCAAGCTCTCTCGAAGTAACACATTTACTCCCACTTGCAAAGATTCACGAGAACTAAACATTCCTTATAAGAAGGCCATTTCGGATATTCGATCACAATCATAGGATACGCGATTCCCAGACGACCAATCATGTATACTCCGCATGCTTCAATATCATACCCAATCACTACCGTATGATCGCCCCGTGGCTAAGGGAAACCTCAATTGTGTCAAAGCATGACAATCCACACCGTGATGCCATGAAGACTCCGGTCCAAAGGATAATTACACAACCGCCACATTGTGTGACACTTAACCATGTAAGTGGGTCGTTCTAACGTACGCATTCTCTAATACACGTCCACGCATACGGTCAAGTGTCACTACACTTCGATAGAGCGAGATCTATCCACGCCTTAAAAGAGAAGACATCTAATACGTGCTAGTATGTTTGTACTACCATTGTCCTATTTAATAGTACATCAGCCTAGAGACATTTAAGTATCAAACTTATTAAAGTGATTAGAGTTCTCATCAACCATAATCACCTATCATGGTTTCTCTATCACAGTTTAATACTAAGGACGTCATCATATAACAATTCATAATTGGTTCTTTAAAAGAACATATATATGACA
Source organism: Gentiana macrophylla (assembly GCA_026214975.1). Classification (NCBI taxonomy): domain Eukaryota; kingdom Viridiplantae; phylum Streptophyta; class Magnoliopsida; order Gentianales; family Gentianaceae; genus Gentiana; species Gentiana macrophylla. The sequence goes on from JAOBSW010001193.1 coordinate 52,689, forward strand.
ACAGACAAGCCATTTAATATCTGTATAAACATAAAGAAATAGTAGAAATGATCCGACCCGGTCAGATCCGGTCCAACCCAATTGGGTTTAGGACACTATTCCAATAATCTCCCACTTGGCCTAAAACTCTTTTAGCATCACATCTATATAGGTAAACTATAATCTAACAGCAGTTAAATCTATCGCTATAGATTCCTATTTCTAAAAAGAAGCGCCTATCCAAGTGCTTTCGTAAAGACCTTGAACTACCAAACATTAATTGACTGTGACATGGGGTGATTATTCTCGAGAGAGATATCCAATACCTTACTCAAAAATTGTAACACACTCCCACTATCCATCTTGCACATTGGGGCATATCCTTCTTTTGACTAAATCAAACTCCTTTTATTATCAAACAAAGAAATCATCTAGGGAAACTTGTTTGAGTCCATAAATGAATCTCGTGGGCTTACATATCATGTCATCGTCTATGAACATCGAGCTTTCTGCCCAATGTCTTCAACACTTTCATGTAGTCATGATACGAAGTTATAACAAGCATAGTCTGAATAGAACTGGGGTCAGCCTTACAGGGACATTCCCTCTAGGTCAGATAGACTAGGTTCATAACCCGGTTGTCACTGATGGAATCTAATTCAGATATTATGGCTCCTGGCAATATCTCTCAATCTTGCCTTCCAAACATTATTTCATAAGTCGTGAGATATTCATTCTTCAAGATGAAGATACCAATAGCCCTTTTGGGCTTGAGGTTATCCATAGACTTACATAACTTTTGTGTGCTCTGAGCAGTGTTCTACACCTCATCACTATGCGGTGTCTGCTCACGTTTAAATGGTTGAATATATCTTTGTGGTTCTCAAACTACTTTTGAGATCTAATTTACTCCCACTTTTTCTTTTGGAAGAAACACTTCCTCTAGAAGACAGCATGTTTAGAGACAAACACCTTTTGCTCCGCGGACGAGTAAATATATCTAGCGTACTTGCTAGCTAAGACATTCCAAAAAGTTGAATATGTCGTACTAGGCACCAAGCCTTTCTGAATTTGCCTATGAAAACTTCAAATCATCGGTTAAGATAGATTTGACATTATCCCTTTCCATATCTAATATGGAATATATTCAACCTTTATTCTTTGGAACTCGGTTACGTATAAGGGCTCTATCCCGAAACGGGTAAGGGATACTTTGCATGGCTTGCGTCACACCTTTATCATATAAAGTGTTGTTTCCATTTTTCGAACACAATCTAATTGTGTAACCCAAAGATGGTATCCTTCAAAGGAAGAATCGTATTCCTTTTTAGACGACTTCTGAAACACCATTCAGGTATTAATTACTTCAATCCAATTGAAGATTAATTCCTAAGTAGCTCATCAATCTCATATTCGTACTAGCTCGAACTTTTCAGGCTTTCCGAATTATGCACTTCACTGAGTACTCTTGACTATTTCTAAAAATAGTCGTAGAGACTAATAAACAATTATTTGTGGCATTAATTGTCACAAGCCAACAAACATCGGTATGTTTAGGCTTTGGACAACTTTCTAGATTTTATAACCTTTTCATAAAAGGGTATTTTAGTCATCTTTAGATAAGATACGTATTACCCACATGATTCATATCATATGGTTCAACATCATCAGAATGACGTTTAGTTACACGCTTTCCTTCCAGAGAGCCTATGTCTAGAACAACCACAAATATTAAGGATAACAGCCATACAAATATTTAGCTGAGATCTCATCACATATATCAACTATATAGTGACATCAATCAAGTATGTTAGATTCAGTGACCTTCCAACTTTATCGGAATAACATTTCTTCTTTACAATTGAATATGTCTACTAAATCCTAACAAATAACTGGAAGTATGTTCTTCATAAGAACCGGAACATAATAACATTTATTTAGTTCCCTTATCAGTTTACTAGATCCAGAATATGGTAAGTGTTACAACGTTTGCTTCACCTTCCATATCTATATTTAATCTTTTTAATTTAATCACACTTGCAAGATATCATATATCTAATAGTTGACTTTCACATAGATAGATTTATCTCAACTCACTTGCCTAGAATAGAAACTTCAATAAGTTCTCTATTTAATCACATGCCCTAACTTTCCTTTTTAATCCTTTAAGCACTTGAAAAATGTTTCTTATTATTGTCTTCGTAAGACTTAAGAAAGATCACAAGAGCCATGTCTTTAATTTCCTTTCATAAAGAAAATCTAAAGTTTATTAAATAGTTTATTTATCCTTTTGAATCGTATTCAAAACATTGACTACTTAATTAACCTTTAAGCAATGATAGAATTAAGTCGATACTTAAATCTTACAATTTTGAAAACAACCTTTCCAAATTATATGTGGTCATTCTTATTCAACGTTTGAATTAAATTGTCATCGTATGACTGAATGATCATCTTGGATCGTATCCAATATATGACTAATTTGTTGAAACTTATTTCAAATGATTTAATCACATCATGAGCTTCCGCTTTCATTAATAATTAAAGTCTCGAACCTTTGCATCAATTATGTAATCTCCTTGTCTCTAACTACTATAACGGGATTGCTCATGTCATTGCTTATTTTGAAAGGATTAAAATTACTTAACCATATTTGAGAACTTTTCTAAAAATTAACAGTCCTAATTTGGTTTTACTAATCGAGAATTAAACATAAATATAAAGTTTGCTAAAACTACAACATAAAAATGAAAATAAAAGAGTGTTGTTGTTTATACACGCAAAATCAAAAATGGTCTTTTGGTTTATGATTTTGCTCCCACTAGTCAACTACTCCCAATTGACTTTCAAGAATTATTAATTTCTTTAGTGGACAAGATCCCACTAAACTACCGTGACCCCCGCTTTGGCTGGTGGGCCAAAAATAGTCTAATAGGTAGACAACATCCATTTGTCAATCGTATCCTATACGACTCTTGTTGTTTGACTAGTCAACTCTTTGACAATTTTCATCTTATGAAATAGTCAAACCCTTGCCTCTAAAATCCAAATGACCCCGTTTTGGCTGGTGGCTGAGAGAATTTTTAGTCAAGTCATAACCCCAATATTCGTGAAATCTCATACGATCATATCTCGATAATGACGATATACCCGAGGTAGGTCAACCCCCTACTTTGGCTGATGAGTTGGATCGAACAAGGGCTCTTCACCGTCATTATACTATGGGGAGGCAATTTCAACTTTGTTGGTCCCTTGAAAAGGCTTTGGTTAATTTTAGAGGGGGGCGGGGGTGAATAAACTTAACACTTAAAACATTGGAGTTAACAAAGTGCAACCCGATCTGCTTTGAAACATCAATATCTGCTTGATACCTCGTTAGCCTGGCGATAAATGATAGTCTCTTGATAGTTGAGTTTCTTTGAATTTGTGCAGCGGAATAATATCAAAATTAAGCCTTGTTACTTGTTGTTAAATATGATACTAAGTATTGGATACTCAGTAGTGTGTGTGTGATTTCAGTTGCTAGATTTAGTAGGTTGATGTGTAAAATAAACTAAGTGCAGAATGTAAATGCTTAAAGTAAGTAGGCAGATTTTATAGTGGTTCCAGGTGGTGTAATCCTGTCAGTCCACTCTTCTCTTGTGATGTTGGAGGAAATTCACTAGAGATCTTTGATGTTCTGATTACAAAGATTCCTAAGGTTGCTTGTCCTTCACCAATAACTATGGCTTCACAAAGCTGCCCGGGAACATGTAGGATTCTTTGCTCTGAGTCTCTTCTTTTGGTCCTTGAAGGTTAGGATTGCCTCTTCACCGGCTCCACCACAAACAATGATCTTTCACACAAGCGTGCTTCACTTTGTCTTCATTGAGGTTCTTTATAAAATAAAGATTGAATCAAATAAATGATTCATTCTGGCAAAGCGAGCTTGATTAGGATGATATAATCAGTGACTTTGCGGTCTTCAAGTGTGTATGCTTGATGTAGCTTGAATCTGAGAATACACTGAAGAATTTATTGGATCGATAGCTTTAAGTTCGATAAGTTCAAGTGAGGGTGTTTTTTATTTCAATTGCCTCTTCAAAGTTTATCAAATTTCATCATCTTGTTTTACGAGTTGAAGGTCCTCTATTTATAGGTAGGAGAACATGTGACTTGTATTTGAAATTCAAAAGTAACCGTTCTGGTTTTGTCCATCATCGATTTGCTTTACATCACTATTCATAGGGTGACACTATTAAATTCTTTTTTTGTGATCTGATCTGTCCACCCCTTTGACTTATAACCATTGGATAAAAATCGAGAATCATCCCAGCGTTCTTTTAATCTCAGCCTTTGATTTGTTTGATAGGTCAGAGGTAGTTGGCTGTCCTTATCCATGTAATCTTCCAATATAATCTTGAATTAATCGAGGTATAATATCAGCGAGTTCATCGATCTCTTTGAGATACCTATCGATCTCTTTGAATAGCAATTTCTTTGTGTATAAAATAAAATGCAGCTGATTTCTTTTATCTAACTTTTATTTGTGAAGTTAGATTACACCTTTTTAAGTATAACCAAGTTCCAAACATCATCCAACTTATGGAACTTAGACCTTGTACACAAGGTATATGTAATCAGTTTAGGTCATCACAGACTTGCCTAAATTCTGATTCCATATCCTTGACTTATTTGTTCAAAGATATTACAGTCTAGAATCAGCAAAAACATAATGCAGTTAAAGTATGTTGATCTACTGTCTTCTCTCCTTTCTTGTCTAGCTTTCTCTGCTTGTTCTTGGTATTCTCTGATTTCTCTCACCATATCTCTCATCCAATCATTTTCAATCAGAGAGAAGTCAATATGAGGATTTACTTGTTTCCACCAATGCCATGCTTCAGGTAGAGTAAGGGATATTTGATTTACCCTGAAGCCTAACCTCATATACAATTCTTTAAATTCATTCACTGAATCATTTGCCTTTGTGGTAGGTATACCTATTCCACTTCTACCACCTCTGTGTTTGGCCCTCATGGATTTGATTCCTGCTTCCCAAAACTTTAGTCCCAAAAATGAGTTCAGACCTTCATGGAATCCCTTGTCATGATAGGGTCTATGTCTGTGATTGTATACCTTCTTGTATTGTTGGAGAAGCTCATCAGTGAGTGTAAGTCTGCCAGGTGCTTTTTGTCTGGAAGCATTTGTATCAGCTTCCCATCTCTTCTTTGCAAAAACTCTGGCAGCTTCTTTTGCTTCTGCTGTTGCCTCTTCCCCCTTATTGACATCATCAACAAACCGGGACAGCAAGCCATGCACACTCTCTTGTGTGATAACTAGGTTGCTTAGTTGTCCTTCAATGATTTGACCCTAGTATCAATTGATGTGATCCTTTCTTGCCTTTGTTTGCTCCAGTAGGTTATCCTCTCGGTAAGTTTAGGATCAAGCCACAAGAGGTTGTTGTGCGGCGTGGCCAGGCTCGATGGAGTCTAAGGGTTTCAGCAAGGTTGTCAAGTCTCTGATGAATGGATATGAATTGGTCTTTCAGAAAGTTCTCTTTTGCTATCCCACATATCTTATTGAATAAGATGATTATGCATATACGGTTGCAGCATTCATCGAGAGTAGTCCTACCCTACCTCTCAGGAATGATTCTCCAAATCTTCGGATAAAGAGAAAATGGGATAGAGTCTCTCTTGGATAACGGCAAGTCATTAGTAGTCGAATCTCGTATTCGAGCATTGAATAGCGATTTAGTACGTCCTCAAGTATCTTTAGAAAATGAGGAATCATATGCTTGTATATTCAAGTGCAAACTTGAATATGGTCACTGATTCTGACTTGGAGTCAGATTAAGGATGATCATTAAGTTGATCTCGGGCTCAGTGTTTACTCATAGTGCTTAGAATTTCCTTTTTGGTCTGGGAGTAATTCTAGGTCTGATTAGCCGATATCACTTCATCGTGAAAACAGTGAAGAGATAGCTTAGAAGGATCTTCTCGGTCATAAGAAGTCAAAAGCATATTGAGAGAGAGTACCTTTGATTGAAAGGACCGCAGCGTTTCAATCCTAAAGATCGTCTCAGTCGACAACCTAACTAATTAGTGTACCAAGTCGAGTGCTTGGAGGGTACGGCATTGATGGATATGTCTCATCTACTTTTAGAGCAAGTGGGAGAGTGTTGTGAATAAGATGAGAAAATGGTGTGCTCTAAAAACAATCGTTGCTTGTCGTTTCGTGCAAGTGGGAGATTGTTAGGTGTAGTGCCGAAAGACAATTTGTGTAATTGTTTTTAATAATGAATGATGTAATTTATCTCACCTTATTACTTGCTTTGTGCTTGTAAAGTAATATCTGCTTTGCAAAACCCTAAGTATATCGTATGTAACGCTTAACTTTCGGTGTATGGCATGCGCAATGGGATTGAGTTAGTGGTGATATACTTAAAGCTGTTAGTCCGTGGTGAACTTAATCGAGTTTAGGGTCTCTTGATTAAAACACCAATAATACGCCCATAACACCTTAGGGTGTGATAGTCTTATCCGGTTTGTCGGTAGAGAGGGTACCTACGTGGGGCATTTATATATGATGGCATTCATATAGATTTGGACCGATTTAATCTGAATTTCTCGATATAATTCCGTAATCGAGGAATCTTATTAAATCATTAGATGATCATATATGGATCAACCTTAATCCACGAGGTGATCACGAGGGTTTGCTTGTCTCGAGGGTAGTGTTTGATGTGTTAATTACGGTTCACTTAGATATGTGTTCCAAGCCACTTCTCATTGGCACTATCTCCGATGAGAGAGTAGTTACGATTTTCACAGACATGGAATCCATTCCTTCCTGCTGGGAAGTAGAGAGGCGATCCCCTTATTTGTTAGTCTAAGAAAGTGATCGAACCGGGAGTTCGCATTTGACTAATTAGCTACTAGTCAGATATGCATACTAATTGATCATCAGGGGGTTAATGGTAAATAAGGATAAGATATTATGAGTCGGGTTCACGGAAACTTCCCACTCAGAATGGACAGTCTATGGAGGGTTAATCCGTATGTAGTGATTATATCAATGGATGCTTATTTACTCTATGGGTTGAGTATAAGTATACATTTATAATCGGTAGAGTTCAGTTTCGGGTTTATGGTGGTGTAATCCCGGAATTAATAATTAATGTACTTATTACATTCGATGAATAATTAATTATTGGAGCTACAGTTAGTTATAGTCCATGGTCCCGATGTGGCTTCGTAATTCGGAATGATATTCTTGTTATTTGGGCCTCAGTGATAATTAATTGGCAGGGCTAATTAATTGATATGCATGGATATTATTTAGTTGGGCTAAATAATATAATACACATAAAAGACATTTTATGTGGGCTTTTAACCCCTAATAAGTGGCGCTTTATTATGTCTCTTTTAGCACAAGAATTAATTTTCTTGTGTTATGGAAAATAAAAGATATTCTTGTTATGTGATTGGTTGGATGACTTGTTATTTGATTTCCTATTGGTCAATATATGTCACAATTAGTCATTAATGAAAATATCTTTTTATTTTGTTTGATTAATTATTTATTTAATTAATTAATACTTGGAGACCAAGGATTTACTCTCCTATAAAAGGAGAGTTATTCCAAGTGTATTGGCACTGGCAAATTTCGCCCCATACACAATAAAAGAGAGAAAAAAATTTGTTTTTCTTGTCTAGGGTTTTAGAGGAAGAAAAACTTGGAGTTTTTCTTGGTGTTGCATATCAAGGAGGTTCGTGTATCAAGAAGGGTGTCCACCAACTGCCGTTTGGAGAACACATCGGAAGATCAAGGCTTCTCTTCCCGTTATTGGTAACATGATCTTAAACCCCCTTGTAGTAGTTTAAGTCCTTTAATTATGTGTTTTGATATATAAATCGTCATCCATCCGCTGTGCATAGATCTAATTCGTTTAGATCTAAGAACCTGCATCTTTCATGTGGTAGCAGAGAAAGGTTCCACGATTTATACAGTCATAATCATAATTAAACGATTTAAAGGAGTGGAATTGCATGTAGGTAAATTTTATTTATGGTTTTATGCATCGATAATGATTAGTTGTTGTGGTTGAAGAGATGGATTGGGGGTTGGCACTGTTTACCCGTTAGATCTATTGTAAACTCATATAAACGATGAAAATTTCGTTTACATGAGTATAGGAAATTATGTAATTTATTTTTATTGCAAGTTTAATTTCCGAGAAAATAGATCATTACACTATTTATTTAGTCTTTTCGTCTTTTCCGTTGTTTGAGCCGTTAAATTTGGCGTCGATCGAGTCCGTTTGGATGTCCGTTCGTTGATGAGAAGAGGCGGTATGAGAAAAAATGCGGGATTCACGAAACCCTAAGCGTGACTTCCTCGATATCCGGAAAGTATTGGACCGTTGAAAGCGAATATCCGACCCGGTCGGATCGATAATCATTGAGTTTTGGACGTGAGATAAAATTTTCAGGACGATCGGGATTCATCTTGATCCCGATCGGCCTCGGGAAGTATATGATACGCTCTTTGAAGAGTCTGTTTCAAAGACAAGTTGGTCGGTTCATCGAGGAAGATTGACAATTCAAAACTCCGATCCGACCGTCCATCTTGAAGTCCGAAGAATGAAGATCAGATCTGGAAAGTTTCGTCGATCCAAGTTCGTTTGATATGCCCTTCATCGAAGATTCTTAATTTGCAGATTAGGGTTTTAATTTATTTTCGAATAGATTAGTTACGGGGGTGCCATTGGTCCATCTCGGTGTTTATTTTCCGCCCTAGCATACATGTGTAGATTGTATGAGTTGAACCGGAAAATTGCCATGACATGCATCATATCATGAATTCCACTCCATATGCATACATGTAGAAATTAATTCGAGGAATTAGTTAGGCATGTATAAAACACACGATTAGTTTTAATTAATTGTTTGATATTAATTAGAAACTAATTAGGGTAAAAACCGAGGAACACGGGTTTTTTCAATCGTCGAGGTTGGGTGATGGATTCTCGGTGAATCCCACTCTGCGAAAGCATAAGGAGTAAAATCCCGAAACCTCGTGGTTAAGGTGTTGGATTCTCGGTGAATTCCACCTTACTAAGGCGAGATTACGTTTTTGTTCCGTAGTGTCTACATGAATGTTTGATGTTTAAGGATTGGATAATCACGGGCAAGCGAGGTTCGAAAGTGGTTTAACCACGGTTGGGTGAACGATGAAGAATTAGTTCGGTCAATAACCTGGTGGACGAAGGCTCGGTATGGTATTCTCGGACGAGCGCCCAAATTAGGTTCCACCTTGACGAAAGGCCTGGTCGTGAATGGACGAGCGCCTGAGGTGCTATTTTACATTCGTGATTGAACTATTTTGGGTGGACGAAGGCCCACTATTTTGGACGGGCGCCCATTAAACCGAACGGGCGCCCAAGTCTTTAAACGGGCGCCCATTTTTCACGCTTTCTTTTCTATGTTAGATGCTATTCAGCCTTGAAACATGCTTTAACTATATGAAACCTTTGTATTTGATATGTAACATGGTATAAATATAGACAAGCCTGAATTGAGCTTCGATTCGCTCATAAAACACCAATGTACTTTAAAGGAGTTGAAGTTCGATCCGCCTGGAAGAGCATGATAGGTTTGTGCTTTGATGAATTAGGATTCATCAATGTCTGTGTATGCTAGGACTTGTCCGTGTCTAGTGTTCTAGGAAGAGAGTAGTATGTGTGAGGGAGATTATTTGAAAACACTTAGGTTGGCTAGTTAATAACTTAATAAACAACGTGATGAAACTAGTAAAAGATTAAACAACATGTCTCTTGGCTAGGCACCAGCTAAATCGCGATGCATGTGCTACCTCTGAAGGTGGAAGAACTTCGTGAGTCAAAAGACCCTAAGGCACGGAAGGACTCACGAGGTGTGCGTGCTATCGAGTCTACCTTTCTAGACTTGGGTATTGGTGTGATCCACTAATATGTTGCAACAGAGTGTTCCCAAGGTAGAATAACTCAGAGGTCAATGACCCTAAGTACTGCAGGACTCTCACGTTGAGGTGGATCGCTGTAGTGCCAGAGTCTTGAGTGCGGTTGTAACATAGATAGGTTAAGTTAGAAACAGCTTAGTCACAACATGTTGATGAGCATGAAGTGAACCCTAGATTGAGTCTGGTCTCTTATAACCAAATAAACAACTTAAATATCTTTCCTTATAATTTCTTTTGGTTTCATAGCTTCTCTTTCTGTCTTTGAGTACATTGTACTTACCTCGAATGCATATTTTCTCTATGTGTTTGGGGGCGAAGACTAAAGACGAACAAAGTTTTGAGGAAGAGTTTGACGACGACGCTTGACGCCGCGTGAAGAATCAAGATGTTTCTTTTTCTCGCTTTTCTTTGGTTGTACTTTTCGCATTACTTTTGAGGTAGACTACCGGTTTGACGATTTGTCGATTCGCCTTTGGGGATTTTCGATTTTCCAAATGTAATAGTTTACATTTCTACCCTTAGATTTTTTTCTATCTTAAATTTTGGGAAAAATTTTATATACCCAGTTTTGCTTCCGCTTTGCCTTTAATTTGATACGACGTAGTAGAGGCTTACGTATAAAATGAATTTATTTTATTTTATACGCGGCGTTTAACGCTTTTTCCGGATAGGACTCGTGTCCGGGAACGGGCGTTACAGAATGGTATCGAGAATTAGCATCCTTTAGACTTCCTTTCCTTAAGATAAGTTTCTTTAGATCTTTAGTAACGCCTGGTTTTCTTGATCTTTCAAAGATGGTAACGGCAAGGAGAGGCGCTCGTGAGCCGAGCTCAGGGGTTAGTCATGGCGGCAGTGGAGCCCAGGTGCCCGTAGTAGGGGCGGATTTGTGAGGCGAATCCTTCGCCTCGCTTGAGTCTTTCGCCACCACCCCATACAGCCACGCCCTACACCAGGGTCTCAACAAGAGGTGTCACCAAGGCCGTGATCGGGACCGCCACCCCGACCACCGCCAAGATATAACTACATTTATGGAGAGCCTGGACAAGCACCTATTCGTGTCACTGTAATAGGCGACATTCCACCGATTAGTGCGCCACCACAAAGGACCAATGTGTATCCACCACCATCTAGTGCTTATCCTCCAGTGTATCCTCACAGCAGCAGTCTTTACCCTCCTCGTCAGGTCATGTTCCTCAACCCTGCATCACCACCTTCACCACGCTTTGACCACCAAGGCGCTGGTCATCCACCCTTTGGTTTTCAGCAATTCAACATCATCGGGCCTTATCGTGGGTACTATCCAGACGAATGAGCCTCAAGTAAACCCACATTATCCTCAACATCCAGATGTCACCGTGATGTATCTTTGGTTACCTCCGGTTCACCCACCGCTAGACCGACTTTTCGAGCAAGCACCACCGTGGATTGGTATACAAGATTGAGGAGAAATCGAGTTGAGAACTTCTTTGGTAATGTGGAGCATTCTAAAGCAGAGGAATGGATAAGAGGATTCGAGAAAGCTTGTAGAACATACACGCTCCTCGAGATGCAATAAAATGGCACAAATAGCGCCGCTTTTATGTTGGGAGTGCAGAAGCATGGATTGATGCCATCCAGCAAAGAACGGTAAGGTAACGGATTGGGAAGGGTTCAAGACGATGTTTTATAATGAGTACTTCCCGGTTACGCTTCAAGCAGATAAAGCAAGTCAATTTCAAGCACAAGCAAGGTAATCACGTGGTGGCGACAAGGGCCCAAAGATACTAATAAGTTCAATGAGCTAGGAAGGTTCTATCCGGAATTGATGAAGGTAGAAGAGAAAGATGGCCCTCTATAAGGATGGGTTGGCCTACGAGATTCACTGGCATGCTAGGATTCACGGCAAGGAATATGGCGGAGTTGATGAATAAAGCCTTGAAGTCGAGACTTTCGAGAAGAGAGCTGGTTGTTTGTTAATAATAAGAGGAATTTTGGGACAAGTCAAGGCAAATGAGTTAGGGCGCCACAACAAGCATCCCGAAGACTACGGCTCCTACGGCGGCCTACAAAGAGCCTAAGGCTCCGAACAAAGGCACCACTTTGCCCCAAGTGCAAAGTAAATCATACAGAGAGTGCAGCGAGTAGTAACGGTTGTTACGCTTTGGGTGAGCAAGGACACTTTTCTAGAGCGTGTCCAAACAGAGGAAACAAGAGTGGTTCGAGCCAAGGTAGTGTGGAGAGGCGGAGCCGTTTTACTGTTCGAGCTTTTGCAGCGGATGCCAATTTTGTGGAACCAGAGGATGACGTTATTTCGTATCATGTTATGGTTTTATTCTTCTATTAAGATATTTTATAGCGTGATTATTCATGTTGTAACTATATTTAAATAAATGAATATGCATACTAGGTAATGATAATGTTAGAAAACCTAGTGGTCAAGGCTTTGTTTGATACGGGAGCGCCAAATACTTTTGTGTCAACCAAGGTAGCTAAGAAGTTGAACTTACCTTCGAACCTTTAAGGAATACTTTGGAAATAACTACGCCGTTAGGGAAGGTAACAAGGGTAACTAGAATGATACCACAAGTGGAAGTTCGAGTCGGACCTTATCGATGTAAGAGTAACTTTACGCTTTTGGACTTTTCGATTTTGATGTAATCTCGGAATAGATTGGCTATCCGAGAATTATGTACACTTGACAGTAAAGAGAGAAAGTAACTTTTAAAGTACTGGAAATCGACAAGACGATCAAGGAATGTGTACAAGCCGAGTAAGAAGAACCATCCGATCATATCGGCGGTTAAGGCAAAGGTAAGGGCTTGTCGGCGGTTGTGAAGGCTACTTGTGCAGGGGGACGGAACAAGTGAAGCCTAAGTTCGAGGAGACTTCATAGTGAGGGAATATCCCGAGGTGTTTCGTAAGAGCTACCGAAACATGCCGATGAGAGATAGAGTTTGAGATCGGCTGATACCGAGCGACACCGCTGCTAAGGCACCTACGCACGGCACCGCTGAATTAAAGGAGTTGAAAGCTCAACTTAAAGATATGCTTGAAAGAACATAATTCAGCCCAAGACTCGCTGAGCCTCCCTGCTTTGTTTGTGAAGAAGAAGATAAAGATGAGAATGTGTATCGACTACAGAGCACCGAACAACCTACCGATCAAGAATAAGTATCTCTACCAAGGATAGATGATCCGCTTAATCGCCTGCAGTGTGCAAGGTGTTTTCCAAGATCGACCTGAGGTCCGGATATCATCAATTGAAGGTTAGATAGCGTATATACCAAGACGCTTCCGCGACGGTGATATGGACATTATGAGTTCCTTGTCATGCCTTTGACTCACTAATGCTCCATCGGCATTTATGGATTTGATGCAACAGTTTTCATGCCATATACTGGATAAGTTCGTGATAGTGTTCAGATCTATATCCTAGTTTACTCTAAGGATGAGAAAGAACACGAGGAACACTTAAGGATAGTGTTGACACATCAAAAAGAATCGCTTGTACGCAAAGTTTTCAAGTGTGACTTTTGGTTGGATCGAGTGAGTTTCTTGGGTCATAATTTTCGGAGATGGTATTCAAGTTGATCCGCAAAGATCGAGGCGCTTGAGAATTGGCCTGAACTCACCACGCCAGAGGTAAGAAGCTTTGGGTTATTACTACAGGATGTTCGCATAAGATTTTTCAAGATAGCTACTCCACTCACCAGCCGATAACGTAAGAATGTGAAATTTGAATGGACTAACGAGTGGATAAGGCCTTTCATACCTTGAAGAGTAAGTTGACCACGGCACCAAAGGTTAGCAGCCCGAGATTTTGATAAATATGATGTCTACACGGATGCTTCGGGACAGGTTTGGGCTGTGTGTTGATGCAAGGAGGAAAAGTGATAGCTGCATCTAGCAAATAAGGTGCATGAGAAAATTACCCGACACATGATCCGGAGTTGGCGGTGGTATTTGCCTTAAAGACTTGGAGGCATTACTTATATGGGTTAAAGCAAGGATCTTCACCGACCATAAGAGTTTAAAGTATTTCTTCACAAGAGAACCTCGAATGAGACAGAGGAGATGGTTAGAGTTCACATGACTATGATTTGGACATTCCACCATCCGGGAAAAGTGTAGTGGCGTATGCTCGAGCAGAAACCTTGTTTGCAGCTTTCCAAAGTCGAGGTAATGGCAGAAAGGTTTGATGGGTTGGAAATCGTAGCTTCGATCGATTGAAGACCGCAGCTTGTGGCACCAAGTGTTAGCAAGGTCGAGTTGATGGATGATATAATGGGAAAGCAAGATCAAGACCCGGTTTTGTTGGATTGGCGTGTTGCTAGTGAGAAGCCTACGGTTGGTTACGTGTTGGATAAGAGTGGAAATTGTGGGTCTCGGATCGCCTATGTGTACCCAATGTTGGCAACTTGAGACAAAGAATTATGGAAGAAGCACATGATAGCTTATGTTCATCCGGTGCTACTAAAATGTACAGAGACTTAAAGGAAAGATTTTGTGGCCTCATGAAAGTTGAAATAGCCAAGTTTGTGGCCGAGTGATGTGTGTCGAAGGTTAAGGCGGGAGCATAAGACCCGTGGAATGCTTAAGTCATTGGATATCCCGGAATGGAAACGGGATAAGATCACAATGGACTTCATCACCGGATTACCTAAGACAAGAGGCGATACGACGCAATTTGGGTAATTGTGATGATTGACCAAATCGCATTACTTACCGCATAAGGTTGACATGCCATTAAAGATGACGATAATTATATCTGACAATATAAAGCTAACGGAGTTCCAATCTCGATAGTTTCGCATCGTGATTCGAGATTTGTAAGTCGGTTTTGGAAGAGCTTGCAAGAAGCCTTCGACTAAGTTGACTTGAGCACGCTTTTCATCCTCGCATGATGGATACCGAGAGGACCATCCAAACACCCGAGGACATGTTGAGAGCTTGTGTTTGGAGGCAGGATCATGGGATGATTACCTATCGGTAGCGGAGTTTGCCTACAACAAGCCACGAGCATATATGCATGCCGCTTAGCGCTATGGGAGAAGATGTCGATGCCACCGCTTTTGGGATGAAGTCGAGAGACAGATCACGTGGCCCGAAATGGTAGAACAAGCAAAGGAAAGGGTTCATTTGGTCAAGAAGAATCAAGGCGCCTCAAGACAAAGTGCAATAATGATGTTAAGACCTCTGAGTTTGAAGTCGGCGATGAGTTTACCTCCGAAACACCGATGAAAGGAGGAAACGCTTTGACAAAAAGGAAAGCTAAGTCCAAGGTATGTTGACCTTTGTGATTTTGAGAGAGTTGGGACGTTAGCTTATGCTTCAGCCTGCGTAATCAATGCCGAGAGTCCATAATGTGTTTCACGCTTCGATGTTGAAGGTTGTCCCACTAAGAAGGATGTGGAAACTACGGTTGACCCGTAAATCTTACAAGATAACCTTGATATGACGAGAGACCTATCAAGATCCTAGACCGGAAAGAAAAGATGATTAAGAGACGGATGATCCCTTGTTAGTTCGTTGAGCAATCATTCACCTTGAGAGGCAACTTGGGAAGGGAAAGCCATGCTTAGTTAGTCTCCAAGAGTTTGGGGAATTAATAGTATGTTCTAGTTTTGATGACTAAACTCCTTTTATGGCGGAGAGAATGTATATTCCGATTTTCGAAAGGGCAGACACATTGCCTTAAGCGAAACGAAATATTAGGTTCGGTTTCTTTTATTCTGAGTTAATTATTTTGATGTTTATATATATATCTCGAGTTATATATATGTGTATAACCATGGAGAGTCGCTTTATACAAGGCAAATATGAAAAACTAAATTTTTGAATTTGGCATAAAAGGAAAATCTACCTAAGATTAACCTTTAACTAATTTCACTTTAATCACAAAAAATGCTCCATCCTCATGAACTCGGTGAGAGAAGGAGAGATCTGGACGCTCACAATTTAGTGGAGCAATATCGCTGGACCGACTGACCGATTTGTTGTGGAACAGCACCGCTTGGTTACTGGTCGAAGACACAGCACTTTACCGAGCCGATTGACTTTCTGGCTGCAAAGGTAAGTAAGAATCATTCTGGCTAAATCAATTACTAGTTATGGATTTGATCATGTTCCAAGACGCTTGGGTGTTAGAAAAATTGAGTTGTTGCCTTTGTAAATGACTATGGATGTTATGGTATTGTTAGACGAGGTCTAAGTGCTCAGTTGTGTTATACTTGGTTCCTTGCGGAAATACGATCCGGGTTCGAACGATGAAGAATTAGGGTTCCAATGAACCCGTGGATTTAGGGCCCGTATTCTCGGACGAAAGGCCCACCTAGGTTCCACCTGACGAGCGCCTGGTCGTAATGGACGAAACGCCTCGAGGTGCTATTTACATTCGTGATTGAATCGTTTTGGGTGGACGAAGGCTCACTATTTTGGACGGGCGCCCATTAAATCGAACGGGCTCAAGTCTTTAAACGGGCGCCCATTTTGTACCGCTTTCTTTTCTATGTTTAGATGCATTCAGCCTTGAAACATGCTTTAACTATATGAAACCTTTGTATTTGATATGTAACATGGTATAAATATAGACAAGCTCGAATTGAGTCGATCTGCTCGCTTAAAACACCAATGTACTTTTAAAATGGAGTTGAAGTTCGGATCCGCGGAAGAGCATGAGAAGTGCTTTGATGAATTAGGATTCATCAATGTCTGTGTATGTGCTAGGACTTGTCCGTGTCTAGTGTTCTGGAAGAGAGTAGTATGTGTGAGGGAGATTATTTGAAAACACTTAGGTTGGCTAGTTAATAACTTAATAAACAACGATGTGACTAAAAGATTAAACAACATGTCTCTCTTGGCTAGGCACTGTGCTAAATCGCGATGCATGTGCTACCGAAGGTGGAAGAACCTCGAGGTCAAAAGACCCTAAGCACGGAAGGACTCACGAGGTGTGCGTGCTATCGAGTCTACCTTTCTAGACTTCGTGGGTATTGTGTGATCCACTAATATGTTGCAAGAGTGTTCCCAAGGTAGAATAACTCAGAGGTCAATGACCCTAAGTACAGAGGGACTCACGAGGTGGATGCCGAGTGCCCTGAGTGCAAAGAGTTGTATAGATAGGTTGGAAATGCTTAGTCACAACATGTTGATGAGCATGAAACTCTAGATTGAGTCGGTCTCTTATAACCAAATAAACAACTTAAATATCTTTCCTTATAATTTCTTTGGTTTACTTTTCTTCATTGAGTACATTGTACTTACTTGAATGCATATTTTTCTATGTGTTTGGGACAGAAGACGAACAGTTTTGAGGAAGAGTTTGACGACGATTGACGCCGTTGAAGAATCAAGATGTTTCTTTCTTTCGCTTTGGTTGTACTTTCAGATTTTTGAGGTGACTCGGTTTGACGATTTGTCGATTCTCCTTTTGGATTTTCATTTTTCCAAATGTAATAGTTTACATTTCTTTAGATTTCTTTTCTACTTTAAATTTTGGGAAAATTTTATATACCCGAGTTTTGCTTCCGTTTGCCTTTAATTTGATACGACGTAGTAGAGGCTTACGTATAATGAATTTATTTTTATTTTATATGTTAACGCTTTTTCCGGATAAGGACTCTGTCCGGAACGGGGCGTTAGCATTGGTTGTAAGCCTATATCGTGGAAAACACTAGCTTTTCTTTTGGATACACATTGAATAGACAAAATCATATTATTGAGTTTAACTCATCCAAGTCGTGAGGCTTGAACATCACTCGGGTGAGAATTTTTTTCATCAGAAATTTCAACCCTCGAGAATTTATCAAAGACTGTGAGTGATTGTCGGGCTGCTTTTCCTACGATTTAGTTGGAATTGCTAAGCCTAGGATCCTAAGCTCGCCATTGTTCCCTAGTTACTCCCTCGGCGAACATCGGATTTGATTCCATCCGGGATCACATCATTGGTAGCAGCTCAAGAATCCGTGAGCAAATATCCTTTATTGTTTTCCTATTTTCAGATCATTCCAAGAAAAAATTTCATGTTCTTGTTCTTTGTTTTCACCGCCCAACCCCCCTAAGAACACAAGAAATCTTCATCCACCAACCCGGAAATTTCCTTGTATCTTCAAACCTTCAACCCTAAGAACCCTAAAATCTTTAATAAAAAAACGCCTCCATTTCAGGGCGTAATTGTTCTTGTTGTTCGATCATCATCATAAAAAAATCCTGCGTATTTGTTCATCAAATATCATCCTGCCTGCTTGATATTTAACTTGATTTATCCTTGTTCATTGTTGCCGCACCAATCACAAAAAAAGAGGTTTCCTAATTACCAAAAGTCGGCTGTTTTAAGTTTTCCTTAGTTGCATTAATTAATTGATCTATCTTAAAAGTCGGCCACAGTTTAAAAAATAAAAAAATAGAGAGTTGACTTAATTCTTTTATTCAGAAAGAATTAGGCCATTGAAAAAAGGTATAGCTTAAAGTTTAAGGAGGAAATTTATATTTGTAGCTTTGTCCCCGATGAAGCACACAAGGATCAACTCCATACATCAACTCAAGAGCAACAAAAACGAGGAGTTATATAGTTGAAAAGTAAACCAAAAGCGACGGAGAGAAAACAAAAGAGGGTAATGTGATTCATGAGGAGGGTAAAATACAAGTTGAAAATAAAATGTGAGGGAGTGAGCTATTCTACCATATGAGGGAAATAAAATCAAAATTTAACCGCAAGGGAAGGTGCCATTAGTAGTGAGGAGCTTCTAAAGTTGAAAAGAAAAAGGAGGCCAAAGTGAGAAGTAGGTTTTATGAGGAATAATGAGGTTTGCATTGCCATTAACGGAAATGCACCTCTCCTTTATTTACAAAGAGGCCGCACTTCATCCCTTCCTATGTTTTCAATCAGCTGAACTCTGCATTCTTCCTCTTGTTGTTGTGTCTCTATTGCAGAATTTGTCGATGTCTTTCCCGAGGAGGAACTAAGCGGATTGCCACCATTACGTGGTGTGAGCATTACATAGACTTTATTCCCGGAGCAGTGGTTGCCTAACCGACTCAGCCTATCGTAAACTGGAAGAAACTAAAAATCCAAAGGCAAGTGACGGAGATGGAGAAAGGTAAAATTCGAGAATCTATGAGTCCTGCGCGGATCCGTAATCATAGTCCCCAAACAAGGAGGTGAATAGAGGATGCACCGACCGTCGTGCAATCAATCAAATCACTGTAAGGTATCGCTATCCCATTCGCCGCTTAGATGATATGTTGATGAGTTATGTGGTGCTAAATTTTATCAAATCGATTTGAAAAGTGGCTATCATCAAGTGAGGATTCGTGAGGGTGACGAGTGGAAAATCATTTAATACTAAATTTGGGTTATATGAATGGCTTGTCATGCCTTTTCGCTTAACTAATGCACCTAGTACCTTTATGAGGTTAATGAATGAGGTTCTTAGAGAGTTTATTGGTAAGTTTGTGATAGTTTATTTTGATGACATCCTAATTTACAGCTGCCATGGAACAACATAGAGCCACTTACGGTTGTTTTGGAAACTCTTAGCAAAGTAAAATTGTATGCTTACCTTAAGAAGTGTTCGCTTGCTTGGATATAGAGTTGTGTTTCTTGGCTTTGTGTGAGTTCACCGGGTGTTGAGGGTCATAGTAGAGAAGATCAAAGAGGTGGAAGAATAGCCTCGAACCGACAAATTATGTAGGTTCGTCAGAGTTTCATTCCTCGGGGTTTTATAGGTGATTTGTCTAGATTTCAGCTCTCCGGCCGTGTTCTAAATGAGTTGGTAAAGAAGAATGTCCCTGGCGCTGGGGTCTGGCAAAGGAAGCTAATCTCTTAAAGCTCGCTTAATTTCTCGCCCCATTCTTGCTTTGCCTGATTTTAATAAAGCTTTGGAACATGAACGTGATGCATCGGGTGTGGGTATTTTTGTGTTTTAATTCAAGAGTCTGACCAATTGCATATTTTGAGAAATTGAAATGTGCCCATTTGAATTATGCTACTCAAGATATGAGTTGTATGCTTTGGTTAGATGTCTTCAAACTTAGATTATCTTCACCTAGGAATTTGTTATTCTTACTCATCACGAGTCCTCAAGTGTATTAAAGGTCGGGTAAGTTGAGTGTTTACATGTTCGTTGATGGAATTCATTGAATCCTTTCCTTATGTGATTAAGTATAAAAAGGCAAGGATAACGTGGTAGTCGATGCATTATCTCGCCGCTACACTTTGATTATCGCCATGCAAATTAAATTCTTGTTTTGAATTTATTAAGGAATTGTATGCTTTAGATCCCGAGTTTGAAGTAGACATTTGTGGCTACTGTATACGTGTCGATGGCCATTTTTATAGGCCGTAGGATTTTTGTTTCGTGGATAATGTTTTATTCATTCCCCAATGTTCCTTACGTGAATTTTTGGTCAGGAGGCACATTGTGGTGGCCTTGCATTTCGGTGTTACTAAAACCTTAGACATGCTTAAGTCGCATTTCTTTTGGCTAAAATGAGTTGATGTTACACGTATATGTGATGATTGTCTTGTGTGCAAATCTAAGTCTCTAATTCAGCCCCACGGTTTGTACACAACCCTCCCTATTCCCACGTCCCTTGGACCGATTTGTCTATAGACTTTGTGTTGGGTTTTCCTGCTCAAAGAGTGGTAAGGATTCGCCTTTGTTGTGGTGGATCGTTTTTCTAAGATGGTTCTCATTGCATCTAATAAAATGAATGATGCATCCGATATTGCCTATTTGTTCTTAAAGAGATTGTTCGTGCTTGCTTTGTAGTAAACGTATCATTGTGAGTGATCGTGGATGAAATTTATAAGTCACTTTGAGAGTTCTTTGGCAGATTGGGTACTAATTGTTGTTTTCATCGCCATCATCCCTGCATGATGGTCAAACCGAGGTGGTTAATCGAAGCTTTAGCAATTATTTATAGTGGTCCGTAAAATTTGAAAATTGGGAAAATTGTTTGCCATATGTTGAGTTTGTTTATAATCGTTGTAACATTCTCACATTTGCTACTTTGGGGTCGTATAGGTTCAACCTAAACACCATTTTCTTTGGCTCCTTTGCCCGGCAGTATGCATGCTAGCTTGATGGTGAGCAGTAGTTGAATTGTAAAAAAGTTACGAGTATTGTAGGAGGCATATGGAGAATGCAACGCTCGATATGTGAAGCAAGCAAACATGGCCGGTGAGGTTATTTCTTGCACCCGGGATGGGTGTGGTCGCACTTTCATAAAGATAGGTTTCCAAACACCGAAATCATGTTACATCCTCGTGTCGATGGTCCTTGAAGTGATAGAGCTACAACGATACAATGCCTATTAGGTTGCTTTTTCCACTGAATCGTAGCGCCTCGCTTACCATCAACGATTCCATTTGATGCCTTCACAACCCCTACGATCCGGAGGAAAGATCATTCGTAACCTGGAGGGAATGATGTGATCCATGATGATACCTTAACCCATTAGCGACTATGCAAACCATGGATTACTGGGTAGTTCGAGATGGGCCAATAACAAGGCTCCAAAGGAAGAGATTCAGATGCTATGAACAACTTGGTGATAGAGACTTATTCGTGAGTTCAGAGCCTGCGGAAGACTCAAGCGCCTAATAAAGGACTCCTCTTTAATGTCAATGCGAAGTTAGAGCTTTATTGCGTGGTTTGGCTTCACCTGGGCCAAAAGCCCAAGTTCGATGCCAAGAGCTGATGACTAAAATTGTTGTTGTGGGATCATTTTACTTTGATTATGCAGCTTTTGTTTGATTATTATCTAATAAAGGTCATTTGGGTCTAAGAGGCTGTGCCCATTTATTTCACATAGTGGCTTATTTTTCTAGGTGAAAATTCTCCTACATTGCTTTTTTCCTTCTAGTTCTTTTGGATGAAGCATATATAAGGCAAACACTAGCTTCTTTGGATACGAATACTGAATAGACAAAAATCTCACACAGTTTTACTCATCCAAGTCAAAAGTGAGGGTTTGAACATCACTTGTGAGTGAGAATTTTCTTCATTGAGAAAGTTGTAACTTTCGAATTTACTACAAAGACTATGAGCGCAATTGTTGGCTATCTCCCTAACGATTTAGTTGAACGCAGGTCAATGATCCTTGATCGCTATTGTTCCTCCTAGTTACTCGGCGAACATCGGATTTGGATTCCATCCAGGAATAACATCAATAAGGTTAAAAAATTATCTTTGAAGTAATGATGTGATATATCACTACAATGATAAATAAGGCACGGCGGAGTTTACCACAGCGACCGACTTCAATGGCCTTGCATGCGAATCAAAAATCACACCGCGTACTTCAGCGGGTACAAAAAGTGCACGGCGAAAAAGGTTTGTAATTTTCTTTAAGTAACGGCGTGATATCTACCGTAAAAGTTAAATAAGACACGCCGGCAAACATCATAAAACGGACACATGAATGACGCTGTATAATAAATCAAATATCACACCATTAAGTAATCATTGCAGAAAAGTATGAAAAAGGGGATTGTAATTATCTTTAAGTAATGAATGTGATCACTAACGAGAATAAGGCACGTCGCGCAAACGCATATGCAAAATGGACACCGAATGGCCTTGTACATGAAACAAAATCACAATTATAAGTATCGTGGTACAAAAGTACCAAAAAGGTTTGTAATTTTGAAGTACCCATGGAGCATCGACTAAGACTCCATAAGGCATGCCGAATAAACGGCAAGTTAAATAAGAGACTTAATGGCCTTGGTACAAGGAACAAAATCTCATCATAAGTATTTCGCTGGTATGAAAAACGACGAAATGATTTGTACTTTGTAAGTAATCGATGATATCAACCGTAAAGTTAAATAAGACAAATCATAAATGGCATGCTAAACGGAAACCCGAATGGCCTTGTACATGGAATAAAAAATCACACCATTAAGTAC